>VXBA01002422.1:892269-942579 GCA_013399895.1 Serilophus lunatus
TATGCCAGAATAATTCTAAATAGTTTAAAATACTATCAAGTTGAAATATCAATATCAGCTGCTGTCTCGTCACAGTGCTTTCTGTGAAAAGGGTTGCACAGGTTTTAAATATATCACTTTAATACTGTGGGAGCAGTTTGCAAACAGAATAAAAGTACTACAATTTCAAATACAAATACAAGAGCAGCATCTGTTTTATTTTGCCTCTGCATAATTAGATTTAATGTGTGAAAGTATATTCCCAGCTCCAGAATAATAATGGAAATATTAGTTATATACCATATACTGCTGTTTGCTTTGTGATATTGCTAGCACAGAATAAAAGAAAAAATGCAATTAAATTTTTTTTCTAAAGAACTTTATAAATATTGTATAACTATTTAACACGTATAAGGGTACTGAGATTTGCTGGAATTGTAAAAGATAAGAAAAAACCCCAGACCTTGAGCACCAGAACAAAGAAGGCTCTTCTCTGTTTAATTCATATCTCAGTTAATATACTGTAGTGGAAAAAAAAAAGAGGCTTCTGACTAAGTGTTTATGGGATGAAATTCATTTAAGCTGGTTATAGATCTGCTTGCAACAGTTACTTATTTAAAAGCTATGCTTTGATATTCAGGTACTGCATAGAGCCAAAAAGAAATGCCAGGACAGGAAGAAGCACACAGCATTCAGTTCGCAGAGTAGGATTTACCGTATAGTTAAATGACAAGTACAGTGCACTGAAACCTGCCATGATAAAGCATTGAAGCTCCACTAACTTGCAGGGACTGGCCTGTCCCTGTGGCTGGCCAGGGCAGGGAGCCCGTGCCTGTCTGGTGTGAGGACAGCTGGCTCTTGGATGTGTTCGACCCTTTTGGCAACAGCTGAGAGGCAATGCCCGTCCAATAAATGGAGTCCACAGTAAAAATGAGCAGGCTGTTGATCTGTAATAACTTTCTGTAAATCAAATTAAGTGCATGCCTTGAAGAGGAAATTCAGTTGCTCATCTCTCTTAAAAAAGGCATAACAGCAGTAGAAACAGATTTCACAGAGATTGCAGTGCATGGAAATAAAATTTTATGGGAGATATGCCTAAACTCCCAGGAGGGCTGTGAAAAATCTAAAGTCTCTGCTTCAATGTATAATAGTGTAAGTAGTACAGTGATAATATCACAGCTCCTTAAGCTTGGTGCTCAGAGGCAACAGCTGATAGAAGTTCCCACTGAGACAATGAAATACAGCACTAACAATTTGTTTGATGTTCTCCACACACTGTTCAGCGATTTATCAGTCAATGCTCCTAATAACAGGAGCTTACAGTTGCTCCTTGTAACTTCTGATCCCATACAGAACAAATATGTATAGAACATAGCCTCTCTCTGGCTTTCTGAAAGCATCTTTCTTGGATGAGTAAAAGGAAAGATCCACTGGCTCCCTAGACCCAGAGGATGGGTTTATTTTTATTTTGTAAAGAAAGAAACAATTTATTATTAGTTATATAACTGAGCTCAAGCTCAGTCATAATGTCTTTAATTAGGTAATTAACAGATTAACAACGTTCCTGAAGAAAAACAAATATATGCTTTAACAGATAAACTAACTTGGTGTTTTTAAACGATAGAAGACTGGTAAAGCCCACTGAGCACTCCACTGGTCTCATCCTCTGTA
Organism: Serilophus lunatus; assembly: GCA_013399895.1. Classification (NCBI taxonomy): domain Eukaryota; kingdom Metazoa; phylum Chordata; class Aves; order Passeriformes; family Eurylaimidae; genus Serilophus; species Serilophus lunatus. Next base: position 893,920 of record VXBA01002422.1, read on the forward strand.
GTGCTTGCTTCAGTTCCTACCAGAAGTGTTTCCCAGGTACTTCATTTACTCTATAGTTGTGAGGCATTTGTGAGTAGTTTTCGAAAACTATGTCACTGAATGGATCTTTAAATTTGTCTTTTAGTCAAGTACACAGGGGAAAATAATCTGGCACAGCAAAATAGAAGGTAAATTTGCACTCAGAATTATGTATGACCTGATTCTTTTCTTGCAAAGAAGGCCAGACTTCTGACTGGCTTTTTATTTGTAGATTTTCCAGGGACTAGGAGTTTTGAGCTAAGCCCTACCTGCATTTACCCTTCTTCCAACCCAAGAACACTCCAAAGTGTAGCGCACACAAAGCATGATGTAGCATGTCTACAGCTTTGCCAGGTGTGTGGCAGCTGCATCCAGCTCCTGAACCTGTTTGCATTTTGACCAATATATTAAATTCTGTTTTGAAGCAAGAGGGTGTTAAAAATCAGCTTTGCAGGAGGGAATGGAAACAGCAAATACACCTTTTCTTTGATTTATGGTATGAAAAGTAGACTTCAGTCTGCAGAATATGAATGAGAGCTAAGCATTCTAGATTGGATTTTTCTCAAAGCCAAACAGAGTTGTTTGGCTACAAGTGATAAGAACTAGAGTTTCAGTGCCTCCAAAGGAGCTCTTTTCCCCAGGGCCATGGACAGTTTCACCAGCTAACCTGGACAGCTATATGAAGGTTTCAGTCTCTTCCACTGGGAAATGATGGGCATCTGATAATGTATATGTATTGCAGTTTCTAAAACTTAAGCCAAAAAAGAGGTAATTATTATTCCCAGTTACAACACTTACAAGTTTCATTGTGAAATTTGAGCCTATTACAGTGTACTATAGCAAAAGGAAAACCAACCCTTATCCTAGGGAGCTCCCAACTTGTATTTATGATTAGATGAAAAAAAGGAGGAAGAAACAAACCAAAGAAAGGAGGATGAAAGAACAAAGTTTCAGGGAAGACAAACATTGTGTGGGAGGGTAGCAGTAATTTCAGCTTCTTGCTCAGCTGTAGTCTAGAATTTTTAAATCTTACCAGCTCACCATGTCTTCTTTTTAAATTAACAGTAAATCTCAAAATGACCTTAGTGAATGCAAAATTAAGCCTATATTTTGCTAAAAAAGCTGATCATGTGGGTGCTAGGCAGAAAGCTTTCTTTTGCACTCGTTTTCAATTCTTGAATGGAAGCAACAGTAAACTCACTCTGAAAACCTGTCCCTGCAAAATCCTTTTTGCTTTCCTCTCACAGAGAATATAATTCAAACAAACCATACCATACATTCCGGTTTCATAATATTGAAAAAGAGAAGAAGCCTTTCAGAGAATCTGGCACCAAATGGCTGCTGCCATTAGAATTGTAAACTCACCTGCCAAAATACTGATTTTTAAATACATACATTTTTAAGCCTTTTGTTGACATTGCAGTATTTTATCAGAATATAGGTTTCCCCTGTTCTGGCCCTCATGGCCACACCACACTACTTAGCAGGCTTTAAACAAAGTAAGGAAGGCAGATAAACAAACCTGTGGAAGCACAGATTGTTTTGCTGAGATTTTAATCATGTTGCTTAACTCCAGTGAACAGAGACAATATTGCAAGAGCCAGTAGTTTCAGGTGCTGCAAGGCTAAATAACTGCCGTTTTCATCTCCTCTTTGAAGGCCTTCCTCTTCACCTCTACCAGGACTGATCAGAGAAAATGAAGGAATAGTCTAGGCAGGACTCTAGGAAACACAAGCAGCATTCGAGTACTGGGGAAAAAAAAAATTAAATACCTATATAAGGCAAAAAATAAGCATGGACATACTGTAAGCAAAAAGGATCTATTTAGGGAGTTCTTCATGCTTTGAAGGCTTTGTATTTCAGATGGCAAGTGATGTGATAAATATAAGATGCATATAGATCATGAGTAGATGTAACCCCAAACTGAATCTTCAAAGGAAGCATCGGAAAGCTTTAAAGAGGACAAATGCTTGCATCCCTTCCTCATAGTGTAACAATGGAAGGCCTCTGAATCCATAGATCATTCTGTGAAAGTCTAAGTTTTAGAGATCCTGCCTGCTGAGTCTCACTTAAAGAGCCTGGCCCTTTTTTTTAGGGCTACGAACATCTGCTTAGTCTTTCATCTCAGCACAACTGCAGATAGAGGGAATTTTAGGTTAGCACCACTGCACTCCCCGCAAATCGTTCATCTTTGAGTCCTTGCTGAGGACTGATTGAAGGCACAGCAGTCAGGCACATAAAGCAAAAATGTCTTTCTGTGTTTTTCAGACCTGTGATAATTCAGAACTGAGATAAAAGAATAGCCATTAGCAGTCACCACAGAGGCCTTAACTCCAAGCTTTCACTGTGAGAGAATGATGAAATTGTTTGAAAACAACAGTCATAGCCAGCAGACATTTGTTCAAGAGTGGAGACAACACTTAAATACAAAAAAAAAGACTCAAAACAAATATTGACACATATTTCATAATCTTCATTCCTCCATCTTTAGTCAACGGGCACTTTTTGATCTTCTCAGTTTATACTCTTGATTATGGACAGGATTCTTCCCACTCAGCCTGTGGATGTTACCCAGTATAACTCAGTAATAAAAGAAGAAAGATCCAATAAATTATCATCAGCCACAGTCCTTGAGTCACCCGGAAAATATCACTTGCCAGAAATAAAATAAACTGTACTGCAGAGAGGCCTTTTGTCTTTAACACCAGCAGCAGAAAAATTTCAGGGCATGGGAGATCACATACCACATGCCATACCTTTTAAAAGCAAATGTTCTCACTCTTCAGGTCAAAGTAAAGAGGCACCTGAAGATTTTGCTATTCCTTTGTAAATACAGCAGAGCCTTGTCTTCCCTTCACGCTTATAATTTCCAGAGCAGCTGCTCTTCATCTAGAGAAGAACTTTTAAGGACTTGGTGCAGATACATCCATGGTTACAGCTTAAATGGAGTGCCCTAACAAAGCAACCCTGAAAGAGTACTGTTGCAGGTATCTATTTTTGCTTATATTGTGTTGTATCATAAAAGCTTTATTTCTCAGCTCAGCTGGTTCCTGCCCTTTCTCTGCTGCCCCAATGTCACCACTGGTGGAGCTGCACCTGTGCTTTAGCAGGTCTCCAAGGCATCTCACTCATCTCTTCTAATTTTGCAAGCAAGTCTGTGCAGTTTGGCACCAATAACCCGGGCATCTGTCTGGATTACGAGCAGTACCTACAAGACGAGTGTTGAGAAGTGACTTCACTAGGTCAAGCATTGTACAAACACACAGTAGGAGACAGAGCAGCTTAAATAGAGAAAGGATCAAAGAAATCCTCATTTATTAGGCAGAGAATAGAAACACTGAAATTCTGTGATTTCCTTCACACAGAAATGTACTTCATAGGAAATGCAGGCACCAGAATCATTGTTTGTTGCTTTAAATGGTGGACAGATTTTCATCACCTTTCCTCATACAATCCTAAAGATCACTTTGAGCTTTGGGAATTCACATGTGGGATTATTTGGATGCAGAACTGCATCTGCAAATGCTAGGATGGGACAGAGTCTGGCAGGAGAAGGCACATGAGATAGCTAATGTTGACTGGGTCTGTCTAGCAGGAGAGTAGGGGATTGTTAGAGTGGGCTTTTTACCTGTTGTCCCTGTGGTGGTGAAGATATTCACTGCTACTCCTGTCCAACCTCTATGCTGCTGCAATTAACTTCTCACCCAAATGCAGTAGGAAAGCAATTTGTTAGTGTTGGGAAGGACAGCAATCTACCATCTAGGAGATCTACAACTCCACTCAGCTGGTTAAATGTGGATTCTGCTGTGCTGCCATGCCTTCTAGAGGAAGCCTATGACCTTTCTGAGCCACCTCTGTAAAAATCTAAGCCTGGAGGGAAATTTGTCTTTTGTTCCTCCTATCAATAGTCTATTTTAATCAGGGTTGTTTCTGTAACTGCTGCTTCTGTAGAAAGGACATCAGAGAACAAAAAGCATAGTAGACTGTTGGGTAAGTCATGATAAAATCACCTGATTGCATCCAGCCTTGATGTTAATATTGTCAACTGCTGTGAAATCTGACTCACCTCTGTGATATCTGTTAAAGAGCAGCAGGGAGAGCTGTGCTTTTCTAGTCTGGTCAAGAGGCATTGTTAGCATTGTGGCTGCTAAAGCAAACCTGCCTATCTCTGGGCCTTTCAGTGGGATACCTGCTCAGACTGTCCCAACTTCCCTGCTTGGATTCCTCATACATTCCCACAGAAGCATTGCATGTACCTTCACTGTCCCTGTTTGCCCCCATCCACGTGATTTTCTGAGGAAATGATCTGTAGTCTAACAAACAATAAAAATCAATGTTTTCACTTAATGCTTTTCATTTCATGTGCATGCAGGCCAATATTCCACTGCTGACTGATTAAATGTGGTAGTAGAATGTCCAGTCTTGTGGTTCACAGTATGCTCATAGCATCCCTTTGAGGAGAGAGCACTCACAGGGTAGAAGTGTAGGTGTGTTTAGGAAGAAGCTTTACATAGACTGTTTTCCCTTCTACTTGCTTCCCTAGAATACCTCCATTTGCTATTATTTTAAAGAAAAAAAATCATTTTACATGTTCTGTAGGAACAGCAATGCAAATATGCTTTAATGTCAAGAGAAAATGACATGCAGGGGATAGAAGGGCCAGAATAATCATCCACTAATTTTCCCAGTTCCCATTGGTCTGCCCTTCTCTCCCTTGCACTTTGGAAGCTTTAATTGAAGTGAGTGTAGTATATTGATTGTTAGCATAAGGTAATATGCAGAGGAGGTCAAAGTAACTTCAAGCCAGTCAAGAGAGAATGTAATTAGATATTAAGGATGTGTACTAGATTAAAGATCTGATTGTGTTTTCAATAAGATAAGAAGATCCTTTGATTTTAGCAGCAGCAGTTAGCCATAAGAAGGGAAAATTGTATTACTTCTTTTTCTAAAGACAAAATTATTGTCTTTAAAAAAGAAAAAAAACAGGGATTTGTAAAGTCAGCATATCAAATCATTATCTAGCCCTGGATTTATTAGATAATAATTTTTTTTGTCTTATATACCTTCATTTGGCTCAATAAAGCCATAAAGGTAGAACTTCAGTGGGATGCTGAGGAAGCAGTTGCATCCTAAATCAAAGTTTGAAGGTTTCTTCCCAAGCTTTCCTATAAAGAATAGGACTCTGAAGAGCAATTTCAGTCCATGGAAAAGAATAGGCTTGTTTGAGCTGTTTGGTTTTTTTCTTTTCAGCCCTTTTATATCCAGCAAAAATGAAGACTACAAGAAGATTCCAAATTTCATAACATGTAGTATTCCTGTAGGCTATAGAGATGTCCAGCAGCACCTTCTGCTCTAGTCCAGTGAGCAAAATATTTTCTGCACAACTCCCTAGTTCTACTGTGAGGGGTAGTACCTCAACTCCACTGTCTACCATCTCCTATCTCCATTATTTTCTTGTTGTTGCAGGTGAAGCCTGTGTGAGTCTGCACTGTCAAGAAATCAAACTGTTCAATTGAATTTATGTACATTTAACATAGTCATTTAAAGCAGATCTGATGCTATACAACACTACATATAATGGTTAAAATGGGCATTTAGAGCAGTGATTCCACAAAATGGCTCCTCTCCTGTGCATAATCCGTAGTTATATTCTAAGATTATGGTATTTTATGTAATACAAATACTATATAGCACTATGATGTCTTGCTGGTTCTAAGGATTCCTAACATTTTTCTGTTGCAACAAAATAAAACAAAGATGAAAAATGATGGTGTATTTACAACCAATAGAACATGAATGCTTTCTGTTTAGTAGCATAAGGAAACTGCTAAATCAGGGTCTAATTTTGCCATTGCAAATAGAGTGAACATACTGTTAACTGTGTGACAATAGTGCAAGACATAGCTTATTCTTGACTGAACTTGACTGTACTGATCTATACTTTTTTTTATTTATTCTGAAGACAAGGCAGATAGGTTTGCTATGTGTATTCATAGTTATGTGCTTAAATATTTTCTTGAAAACAGCTTAATCTTTAACATTTCCAAGCACTCACAGTCCATCCTTTCTGTCCTCCCTCCCCTCCTCTCTTGAGATAAAGAAATAGATCTTTGTGGGTACTGCACATATATATATATGAAAAATAAACTTCCTCCCTGGCAAGTAAACCCAAAGGACAATGTTGCTAGCAGCTGTTGTGCTTAAAGCCCAGTTGAGAACACTGTTCCCTTATGAGCTCTCAATACTCTTCTCAACATCAGTAATCAACGTGCCAGGACAATGTATTACAAACTCAAACACCCAGGCCGGGAGACCACAAAAGCTCCTCTGTCTTGTGCAGGGGAACTGAAAAGAGGCTTTCACAGTGCTGGACAATATGCTGGCAGACTGTGCCAGTTCAGAGCCCTCAGTGTTCTGGAAGATGTTTATGTACAAGAAGGGCAAATCTTGTCTAATCCCTGGTTCAGAAGCTACTATAACTGTTATTTTTAAAAAATGAGAAGAATCATATGTATGTGTTGAAGACAACAGTCAGATAATTGCAGGCTGTTCAGTAGCTGAGGAAATAAAAAGGTCCTTGTGCTTCTTCCAGCAGGAGAAGGACATCTTATCTACCCTCACAAATAAAAAACAAGACCTGTCCTTTAAAAGCAAACATAAATCTGTTTCCTCTTATAAAACAGTTATTTCTGTAGCTAATCATTTTTGCAAACTTAAAGTTATGAACCCAAAGAGTTTGCTAAAAACAATGGTAGTTTTTCTTAAAGATGAAAATAACAAGCTAATAAGCACACAGTTCTTTGATTTTCACTTACTTTCAAGTTGTAACTTTCAAGTTGTTGGGAAGAGCTAAGCCTCTAATGGGTAAAATGGCACCAAAGTAAAAATAAAAAACTTCTTATTGCATTGTCCATCTAAAAAGGAAGGTACCTACTTGATTTTTTTAGGAAGTTTTGCTAGACACCAGTAGAAGCACTAACCAACAGATAGCGGAAGATAAGCTCGGTATATAGAATACTGGTTTTTATAATTTTATTTTATATGAAATTAAATTCAGATACAGCCCAGTAATATTAGCAGAGATTTAAACAAATGTCCAAAGCTAACAAAACTCCTATAATCTCTTAGCTTCATAATTCTTTTATCATTGATATTATAAGCTCAGACTTTTTCGCATTACCCAGATTCAAAATCAGTCACTTTAAAAAAATACAAAAAGTCTGAAATTTCATGTTCCAACCACACTTACAAGAATAACAAAACCACTGAAATCCTGTCATTAAAAATCCACATTGATATGATTTATAGCTGTTTTTAAAAACAAGCATTACAGGATAAGTGATTAAAGCAGTGCTAAAGATTTGAAGACATTTTTCCACTGCCCTTAAGTAGACTTTTCTGGCTAAGTTACAAATAAAAACCATTTTGAAAATACACTCTTAAATTCACCAGGAAAAACAAAAAAAGACCAAGTTGTTGTGCCTGAGAGAAAAGAGAAGGCTATATTCTATAGTGCATACTCACACTTCAAATTCCCAGAAATATTATCAAAAGCAAGGAAACCCCTGGTTTCAATATTTGTCTAAGACCTGCACAGAAAATCAGAAAGACATCCGGCACCTGACGAGGTGAACAGCCGGCATGCTGAAAAAGAACTGAGAACTGCTGATTAAGGCAACTGAGGCAAAGTATGGCTTAAGTACAGTTTGGTTAAGGCAGAGTATGTATTTTTGAAGCTGTTGCTTCTGCTTCCACTTCAAAGTAGTAGTGCACTACGTGTTTAAGAGCTTTGGTTAAAAAGACCTGGTGGAGCTGGTTCACAGAGAAATCTGAAGGCATTCGTAACAATAAGCTAGATAGTCCCTCAAAAAAAACGTTGCTGACTTCGTATTTTAACAACATTCAGTCCAAAGCTCCACATATGTGTATTAACAGGGCAAGCAAACATGTTAACCCCAGCTTTCTCAAAATACCCTACAAGCCACAGTTCCCCTGTGGATCAGACATCATCTGAAATGTTAAGTGAGTGTAGCAATATATTGGCCCAGTAATTAAATCAGGTCCCAACCTACCTTTGCAACAGATAATAGAGTTATTCCTTTATCAAACCAAATTCTGCACAATATTATGCTGACCTTAATCTAAAGGAATTTCTGAGGCATTAGTTTAGATTTTTAAGTGAAGGCAGAATTTGGCCCATTTTAGCACGTTAAAATAAACAGATCCACAGCTTCTGTTTGAAGGATCAATAGATTAAAAAAATATTTCTTTCTTTAAAATTAAAGATTGGTAGCACTTTTCTGTATATACTACTAGAAAAGCCCCACTTGCCCCATTTGGCCAGTTTATAATTATCATTTATCCTTCCCAGTCCTAAGAAATTCTAGGTTATTCACAGAAATACATCAAAGCTCAAGAAAATGTAACAACAGATGCATAATATTGTTGCATAAGCTTATGCTTAAAAATACTAGAAAGTAGTTAGGCTCTGATCATTCTTTGGCTTGCAGCTGGAGTCTCCTTGGAGAGATCAGTTCTTCCATTTGTTGGAGTCCCAAGCCAGGAACCAGCCTGTGAATGTTGGGGGTTCATGCCCCTGCTTCACGATTACAATGGGTGTCCCCTTATCTCTGCCAGAAGGATCTGTTTCAATATAGCGTTTGGCTAAAAGTAGAGACAAAATAAACCATGTAACTTATTAGTTCATTCCTTTGGTATAAAAATTACATTAAGAGCTATAGTAAAAGAGCCCAAGGCTACTATAATACGGTGTTCAATTAATTATTTCAAAGGCAATTAAATGATCAGGAAATTGCTGATTTCTCCCAGCTGACAGTGAAGGAATTTTTCATGAAGTTAAAATAGAAGGATTTCTGTTCTGATCAGGTCATTGCAATACAGCTGGGTTTTGGCTCTTGAACAGGAGGAAGAATCTGCTGGTGCAGTGAGGATGCACAAACTTCACTCTCATTTCTCTCATGCAAAAGCCCGTGCGACATCACAACATGACATCGGTACATATTGGAAACACAGCCAGGTACCCCTAGCTGCTCCAGGGAAATTGATGCAAGCATTTTCAGACAAACTTGGTCCGAATGGCTCAGCTATCGAAAGTCACACCAAAGGTGACACGCGATTTTTCAAGGAGGTACACTTACATGGGTAAGTTGGCTTGATTTGTCCTGCAATTGGAATTTCTTCCTGCAAATTTAACTTAGTGAAGGGTGGCAGTGTAAGGACTTGCTGGCACTCCCTTCTTTTTATACATTAGTGAGGGTGCAGCTCAGTACAGACCTCCTTGTAAATTCTTTCTCTTTTCAGTGCAGTTTCTTTTCCTGGAGCTCTCCTACATATTCTTAAAAAAGCTCTGCAGCCTAGTAATGCTATCTTGATTAATTTTATCCTTCATAAACTTGCAGAGTTTTAAACCACATTTAAAGGCAAAAATAATCACCTCCTGTATTAAATCCTAATAAGCTCAGTAGCAATTTTAAACACTGTTACTGTAACTAGATTTTGTTTACATCATGTTTTTCTCTTCTTTAAGTAATATTGATGCTACTTCACTCTGCATTCTGCCAAGTTGATTTGATTTACCAGATTTAACGGATTCCTGTCGCTCAGTTTCATTAGCGTCCTTCCCAATCCAGACAAAAACCTGCAAACAAGGAAAGATACAGCTCCCGTGTTGTTACAAAGATACCAGCTGGTAAAGTACAAAATAGTTGATTCCACTATGATAAAGAATATACAATATGAAAAGACTGAAGAGATACAAAGCTCTCACAAATCACAACTGATGTTTTTTCTTCCTTGCAAAAGACTGTAATTATATCCTCTGAAATCTCACTGCTCTCTGTGACCCCAGGAGGCTGTACCTTTATGCATTCTGATGAAAGCAAGTCTAATTACCTTTTCAATGGATATCTTTTACAATTTGCCAAGGAAATTGTTTTTTTGATGCAGGTAGAAATACTGTCTCTGGTTTGAGCTCTGTGTGCCCTGTGATCAGTGCTATCCTGGGCCACTGCTAGATAATGCACTGAAAACCCCAAAAACCAGAGCCTAGATCTGCAATTCCCTCCATACACCCCATTTTTTTTTCTCTGTTTTTCCTCCCATGTTATGATTGAGGTTAAGAACAAATTATCTATGTTATCACAAAAAGCAGTGGCCAATACACAGCTCACCTGCTCCCAAGCATCCAGCAACATGACATCATCTTCAGCCAAATCGTCCTGAGTGAATTCTCCTGGGACCTCTTCAATCTAAAAAGGATATTATCTTTTAAGGTATTTTTGGATTGTAATGATTTATCAAGAGATACAATTTTGCACAGACCACAGCTATTTTTGAAAGGGTAAGTGCAGAGGCTGGTAAGCCATTGGTTTTGCCCTAAAGGATCAAAACCAAATCACATAATGGCATGTCCTATAAAATCAGCTCTCAGTTTTCCAGAATTGGTAGGATACCCTCAGGAGAAGCAAGAATTTACAGTGTAATTGTTGACTACTGTTAAGTTGGGACTGAGGTCTGCCAGAAGAAGGAGACTGGAATATTTCCATTGAGTATCCTTGAACCAACCAGGCTGACATCAGCTGATATATTCATGCAGCTTACATTCATTAATTAGGAAAACAAACTGCTTTGGTTTCCAGTGGGTGAGCTCAGAGATGAAATACATACAAAATCAAGTTTCTCAGTCACTTGAAAATAGGACATTAAAGTTGACTAAGCCATTAAGGATTAACGTCCAAAGGAAAGGCAGACTGCTTGCTTCTTCCAAGAATGTACAGGCACATAGGAAGGCAGTTCAGTATCATTCTGTATGAGAAGGAGAGATAATAATGTAGCTAGGGGTTCCTACTTTTAAAGGACTGCCAAGGGTTTGGCTATGTGTGGTCACGTAGGAGTGCTAAAGGAATGATAAGCAAAATAATCATGAAAAGACCTTCCTCTTCCCCACCCTGTGCCACAGTGGCCAGAAGTTCAGAGTGGTCTGACCTACCTCTTCTGAAACTTCTAACTGTGGTGATTCAGTTACTAGAGAAATGCTACAGGGAAGAGGGGATTTCACAGAATTTGGAGGGAATTTAAAATAAAAAGCAATTCCACAGCTCCTAGCAGACTCTTACAGAGAGATTGACTCCTATTACTGTACTTCGCAGGAGTATTTTAGAAGCTTGTTAGAAGAATACACTTTACTATTCTCATAAGATTTTAAAGTCCTTATTAAAAGATCCTATTTGTTTTATCCCTCTCCAAATGACTAGGCTGTGTCTTAAGGGGACCGCAGAGATGATAGCCAACTATGTCCCCTGCCTAAAACTGAGCGCATCCTTGTCAAACAGTGACACAGTGTTGCCCTCCCAGAATATGCTAAGTAATTAAGCCTGAATCACAGACTTAATACCCAGCAAATAGCTCTGAGTATTTCTGCCAAGGAAATAGGTCTTCCTACCTCCTTGAGCACAGGCCAATACCTTAGAGGCATAATTACACAACTTAAATATCTATGGAAAATTTCAGACTGCCAGGGATTTCTGGCAAGCAACAATTCTTTTCCTCACCAGCCCTACCAAACATGTAAGGGGCAAGGCACTGACCTGCAGTTTCTCAGCAAATTGATAGCAATCTGGTGATGCTCTGCAAGAATTAAATTCCCTTTGACTTGGCAAGTACCTTATCATTTTGCATCTGCAAGCCTCTAATTCCAAGCTGGAGCAGGCTCTGCATGCAAACTTTTGCAGTATTAATTATTCCGTCCATCCTATGCATTTGGATTGTTTTAAAGCACCAAATGTCAACTCTCTAGCTCTTGCCAAGCATGGCTAACTAAGCCAGATCCCCAAATGCATTTAATGTCCACTGATTCTCCAAGCAAAATATATGAGAAACTACATAATTAAATAGACAGGAAAATATTCTTCATATACTTACAATAAATCTACCTGTCTTATTAGAACAGCCATACAAGCGAGGGGGATGATCTTCAGCCTTTGTCAGGAGTTGTGATGAAGTCTGATATTTTTTTTTACCTCCAAGTGCTTTCCAGAATTCCTCTGAAATGCACAATATATAATTTATTCACCAGTGGGTTTAACATTTGATGTTTCAGCTTGTTAGATAGTGTTTCAGGAATCCTTAAACAATCTATTTTCTGTCTCAAAAATGAATGTATTTTCTTACAGTACGCCCTGTAGTTTGCCAAAATAACAATATCACTAGACCTAGAAAGAATCATAGAGTCATACAATCATAGAGTGGCCTGGGTTGGAAGGGACCTTAAAGATTATCTAGTTCCAACCCCTTGCCGTGGGTAGCGATACGTTTCACTAACTAGACTAGGTTGCTCAGAGCTCTATCTGGCCTGGCCTTGACCACTTCCAGGGATAGAGCATCCACCAATTCTCTGGGCAATCTGTTCCACTGCCTTACCACTCTCATAGCAAAGTGCTTTTTCCTAATATCTACTCTTTTTCAGTTTGAAGCCATTTCCCCTTCTCTCACTTGTAAATAGTCTCTCCATCTTTATTGTAGGCTCCCTTCAGGTATACTGGAAGGCTGCAATTAAGCCACCCCAGAGCCTACTCTTTTCCAGGCTCTTAACCTTAGAAATGTGCTATCTTTCTCCCCTCTTAGACACTCAGGATAAAGAAAGGACTTCATTCCTCTGCAGCTCCTGCTATTGTCCTAGACTTCCAGGGCATTGCATTGCTTGTGCATCAGCCAGTTCTAGATGGTTCTCTATAGTAAATATCAGGTTGGATTTTTAAAGGCAGAGTAAGAACATATGCTTCTGCCTACAAAATATACAATTGCAAAAACCATTTAGACCGTATCTCTGTGCTCAGCTGCCTATTAGCAACCACGTGGCCTCATACTAACCTGGTTCCTGGTTTTCATTAATCTTAGCAGTCTGGCATTTAAGAATGCTGGCAATGTATTGAGCTCCTTGTTCCTCTTCTTTGTTTGCACCTTTTCCTACCCAAGTGTAGCCAGAGTTGTTCGGCAGTTTCAGAACAAAAACATCATTAGAGTTTAGTGACGTTGCGTCAACATTAACCTAGATCAAAAAAGAAATTGCTTTATTCGACATATTTTCAAATAATGTAATCACTATTTTGCATGTTTATATAGAATGTGTAGACATGCATTAAACAGCTATGCTTTTGGTCTTCAATTTTCCCTAGTTTTATACTGAAACAATTCAGAGAAGACAGGACTGTTTCCAGTAGGAAAGACTATCTCAAAATAGGAAAGTCTGTTTCCTAGTGGCTGCTGACTTCTTGTCTATTCTTTGTCAACTGACTGTTCACTGTGTGTATTCTTACAATTTCCTCTGAATCATGTAGATTGGTTGCAGCCAGTTACAGCATATTCTCTTTAGTTTATTAGATGGGTTGGTCACATGGAGCAGTGGATTGGATTTGGAGTTCTGCGTTCCTACCAGATGTGGCTACCCAACAAGACTAGTCAGAGAGGTTTGTGACAGCTCTACCATTTCCCATGAGGAATAGTTGGATTAGTTAGCCAGTGACCTTACCTCCGCAATCCTAGTAACGGCTGCCAAGCTCCTGCGGATTTGGAAGAGTTGTGTTGGTGGAGCAGGTTTCTGACCTCCTTTCTTGGATGTCCCATCTTTGTATACAATAAGTGGTTTGTTTTTGAACAAGCTCAGTAAATGTGCAGGCTCTTTGCCTTGACTGACTCGGATCTGTAAACAGTGTACAGAAATGCAATAAAAGAAACAAAGGGACACAGGTGGTTATTTTGGGTCTTTGCTGAATAGCATAGGGGATGTTAGCCAATTATGCTAAGTATGTTGGCACGAATGAGAAGTGGCAAGATGACAAGACCTAAAAATATAGTTTCAGACATAGGCATTTATGAGATTTTTTTGTCAATCATGCTGACATAAAAGATTCAAAATTCTAACATAACGTTTAGCTGATTAAAAGTGCTGCTACCTACTGTAAGAAGAAAATCACTCTATTTCAGAAGAACTGTTATTTCATTTATACAATTACTTAATTCCTCTGAAAAACTGTCTTGGAAGCTTAGGTCCCTTGTATTTAAACACAAGAGAATGGTTATTTATCTTGTTCATTTTTATATATGTTTTACCTCCAAGAGGATAAAGAAAACAAGCATAAATGTATCTTCCAGAGGATAACATGGGTGACAAAAATTAACTTCTATTACAGACGCAAAAGATGCTACTGCCATCTAAAAAAGCATATTGCCCTATGAAGAATGGTTTTAGGTTAATGTATGATAAAAATTATTTGTATACAATCATTTATTCTTCCTTTAACAGTACTACCTGCCAAGGTGGAGGGCTGCCACTCCCTGCCTTTCGCTCCCGGAAAGAAAGGAAAAAAGGGAATTAGACATGCTATGCAGCCAGCAGAGTAGAAGTGGAGAACCTCCAGCAAGGCCTTTGGCAGCTGGGAATGAGAGCACCAGAGGGGCAGCTGCAGCTGGGCAGGAGCAGGTGCTTTTACTTATTTTTTTTTTTTACAGGTGAATAGAGCGGTACAGTTGTCTGATAAGGACAGCCTAGGACACCTATACTTGTAGATGGCAAACTGCAGGATTTTACAAACGGAAAAAACAAAACAAAACCCAAGCTACCAAAAAAACCCCAACAAACAAACAAAAAAGGACAACCCAAACAAACTAAAAAAGCGCCCCGAATTCCAAAAACTGCCGGGTGAAACATACTCCTGCAAGTCTGACTTTTAAAAAGTCATTGGTACTGTTGCGCCATCTAGTGATCACACAAAATAGCACATGTAAACCTTTCAGACATTTACACAGGTAATATATTCTATTTAGTTGCATAAAAATGCACACATATGTGTGTATATATACATATACGTATATGTACACACACACATATATATTACATATATATTCCTAAAATTATTGCAAGCTAAAAGTACTTTTAGGTATGATGTCTCTTGCAGTAAGATCTCCTTCAGTGTAAATAAAAAGACTTTTTATTATCTATTTTAAAGGAGAGCTTTGAATGGCAAATGGCAGAGGATAACATTGAAATTGGCATCTGTAATGAAGCAGGTTTTGAGAAGCTCACTCCAACTTAGGTTCAAGACTATTTGATAGCCTAATAAAAACAAGCAAAACTGGTTCACACAAAGGTCTTTTTAATTTTGGCTACTTAAATGTTTTTCTTTGCAGTTTTTGCACACTTATTTCTACATGATTTTGTCTGAGAGACTTTTTAAACACCATGGGTGCAAATACAATATAACTTAATAGTGTAACACATGAAATCTTTTTATGAAAGGCTTTTTATTATTTTTAAGCACATTGCTATTGCAGTTTTTAGTCATAATATTCTGTATTCTGTAGTATTAATATTAGTCTTAGGTATGAGGCAGGATCATATTTTACTGGACTCTGTCCAAATATAGAACACATGTTAAGAATATTTCAAGCAGTAATAACCTAGAGGTGTTATATTCCTTCCTTAATATAATTTCAATCATAAATCATAACTGATAAATGGCTAAAAGTATGGTCCGCCATCCGAATTAAGTGTACCTTGGTGGCTGGGAGAATCCCTTTACTTTTGTAATTAAGAAATAGGAATCACAGAATTATATCCTACTGATAGAAAATCTCTGCTTTTCCCTTGTTATCTTACAGCTCTAGCTTTTCTGTGAAAAGACGAAACCTCTCAAGTCTTCACCTACCCACCACTTCTCACTGGTGATGTACGGAGGACACACTCTAGTCAAGCTAGGGACTAGCTTATCTCCTCACACCTTTTAGTTGCCAGTGTCCTGTGCTTTGCCTTGCACACCCCGTTTCTGCACATGAGGAAGTGTATCCTGCTTTAATGGAGCTGCAAGCATTATGGGATGGGAAAACCCAACTTGCATTTCTCGCTAAGGCAAGAATGAGTCAATCCCTGTTGCACAATTCCAGCAGCCTTTCCTATTTTGGCTGTCATTTGGCTTTTTTTCTCCCACTCTTGGCCCTCAAAAAGTCAGGTGTCTTGTCTGTGAAAAATATCATAACCTTCTCCATAATTAGAAGGAGACAGGGAAGCTCCTGCAGAGCTTTTGTCAGACACCTGCTATGGAGTGAGTTGTCCTGGGAGGATTTTATCACTCAGTCTCCACTGGCCATGCAGAGAGTCTGTAAGTCTATGCAGGACTGAAACCTAATTTTTAAACAGTGGAAGTCAAAGGAAAGAAAAGGCAGATTTAGGTTCCAGTATATCTGTGTTCTTTTCAATATCTGCACAGAAAGGAAGATTCAAATGGGAAATCTCCAGTGAGTTTAAAAGGAGCACGTGGTGCTTGTCTTGATATAGATCATGAACAATTGACATTTCTGGTCTTTAAATGCTACCTTCTCCTTTCAGTGCTCATTGAAATTTGTATATGTCACATGTTCTATTGAATTTTATCCAAAAAACACTAACCTGCACAGCCTGATCATTCAATAATCGATCCAGCTGAACAGTCAGAAATGCAGATGCAGTCAGTTCATCTTTTGTAGCATGGGCTCCTTGCCTGAGGAAGACAAGAAGAAAGGCAAAGGTTAAGTTCAGTTTCAAAATAACACAGAGCTTATATTGCAAGAGAAAGACACAGTGAACAATCTTACACATGGTTCTACTCAAAAGGACATAAGGTCAGTATAACACAATATTCGTGTTCTGGAGGTCTGTGCAAAGGCAACCAAACATACCATGTGTAGATGATCTGCCCTTTAGGGTAAGTGTAGAGAATAATGTAACAGTCACCCCCATAGAACTGTCCGTATGTCTCAGGTGCCACAGGAACTCTGCCACTGCTTTCCACACGCCAGATCTGGAGAAAGAGAGAAGTCACTGAACTTCATTCTGTCACTTAATGAAACAATTTACTGTCTCATCCTTTTAGTGACCCAAGTCTTATGGAATAAAACCAGGAAGGAGTCTTCATGAAGTAGATAGATGCACCCTACGCCCATTGAATGAATGAATGGTGACCATCAACAAGGGATTGCAATACATTTTTCTTCGTCTTGATGCTTTAGTGCCAAACGATCACCTCAAGCTATGGTGAACCTACTTGCTTAACATCTTAAGGTGACAATATGATATGAATATTTCAACATTATGATTCATTATAAAACTATCATATAATTTTGAAGATACATGCTGCAGTCAGATTTCTTACAGTCACTGTTAGGCAGATTTCTATTTCATTCACTACAGCCCAGTCAGCAACTGCTCTCCAAAAACATATTGCTAAAATTATACAGCAAAAATGCTTCAGATCTAAGCTGCTTTGGCAAAACCCTATGGACCATCCCAAGTGTGAGGTCAGAAATCCAGAAAATACACCAGTGAGACTGTAGGTATCCATCCCTTCTTTTTCTTCCAGAATCCCAACATACAATATGCATTCAACAGGCCATGTTGATGGGGGAATATTTCTGCTGTTTGATTTCTCTTGATTGGTATGTCTTTCATAAGCATCAAAAGAACACAACCAAGCATAAAGCTGATAAAGAGATTCACTTTCTACTTGAAAATACCTTCTCTGGTGTTAGAAGTAACACTGCCACTACCTTAGTGTTACTCTACACAACAGTATAAAAATTAAAGCACAGAGTAGCAGCTTATCCCAGTACAAGTAGCACAACATATTAGGTAGATAGGACACAATTTAATACGACACAAAAATTACCTCTACTTTCCCTGAACCGTCATCTACCATGTTATGCTGGGCTGCCATTTGTGGAGACTCATGTAACTTGGTAGCATCAAACTCAACCTGCTCAATTTTAGCCACTCTCTCTGTGACATATACTTTGCCAAAACCGTCACTTTGATCTTTATCCTTCCAGTCTTTGAAAAATTGTTTGAAAATTGGTGTTTCACCTCCTTCAGGAAGGACTTGGATCTGAAATGAATGAAGACAAATGAAATGGAAAGAAAACAAAACTGACACAGTTACTTGAACAGAAACTTTTCTGAATTTTGTGTTATTGAAATATTGCCTTTATGTCTTATAAGCCCCTAAAAATAATTTTTTTGCTGACTTAAAGTCTAACAGAGCTCATGCCATCCCAACATCATCTCATAAATAGATCACACCTGTGTGTTGGCAGGATAATTCATCTGCTGTATGAATTGCTCAGCGTTCTTCATGGCAGCTTTTCTCTCTTGAGGGTTAGCATCTTTACCTGATTAAAACAGAAGGATAACAATACATGAGAAAGGGCAATGAGCTCACAGAACCTGCAAAAACCAGATGTCCTTGAACCAAATTCTCTTTGACATTGCTCTTTCCTCATTCTTGAACAAATACAAATGTTGGACATAGCATAAGCAAGAAGATTCACACAAGGTTGAATGGCCAAAACAGTACCTCACTAGCTTTGGAAACAGTTACATTAAAAAAGGAAAGAAAGGGAAGGGGAAAAAGGAGAGGAGAAGGGAGGGGAGGGAAGAAAAAAGAAAAAAAGGAGGGATGGGCATTTTGTTTTGCTGAGTGTGTGTATTTCTATAAAAACAAAAACTTGTTAATAATATCTGCTTGGTTCATAGTACAAGAACACCCTGTGTCTTTTTTCTTTCGCTGAGTAGCAATATAGTAAATAAAGCTGCTGTCCAGAACTATCTACACTTCTACAAGCAGTACAGCAGTCCAAGTAATGGAAAAACTCATTTTCATCTGGATGGTCTGTGTAATTTACTACCACCCTTCCCTAGCCTTCCTTAATGCTCCTTGTTCAGTCTTGCTCAGTGTTAGACATATCTGAAAATCTCTGTGGGATGACATTGTGTATCAGGTCTGCATTCCAGCTGGCTGTCACTGACTGTATTCCGAAGAACTGTTAGCCTAATCAGATGCAGTGACAAGCTATTCATTGTATCCCGTTTTGAATGAGACTATTACCAAAGTAATTCACACTTCTCAGTTGTAGTGCTCTGAAGATTTCCAGCAGAGATCACAACTGCAGTCTGCTACGCAAGGATGAGACTCATAGTCTAATAGGGATTTTCCACACATTATTGTTACCAGCAGTAGCAAAGTGAGCTTGCTCAGGAGCACATAGGGCCACAGTCAAAGAGCCTAAAACATATTTATTTTATGCCTGATCCTGTTATCTTTGTTGTTCTAGCAGCTGTCGCACGAAGCAAAATTCAGGAATCAGGGGGTCAGATAGACCTTAGGCCACCTGAGCACAATGGTCCCAAAACGTTTTCTTTTAAAGGATGTTTCCCTGACTGCAAATGAACTTTTAAAGTAAAATGCTTACAATGCTTCCTGAAATAATTTGAGAGTCCTGACAAGTGCATCAATCAATTATTTGCTGTTGTACAAGGTAAAACAAAATGCAAACACCACAGAAAAATTAATACACTACCACAAAAAAAAAAAAAAAAGGAGGGAGATACTTAGCACTGGATTTACCCCAACACAACAGGACCTAATTCCTCAGTAGAATTCCCCAATAGTGCTGAATTCCCCAGTAATTCCTCTCCAGGGAAACATTCAGACAAAGCAATTGCAAACTCTGCTACACACACTGATGATACCTCAGAGAAATACTTACCAAAAAAAAAAAAAAAGAAGGCAAAGTATTTGCAAGGCTTTGCTTTTAGTTGATGTCTGGGACACATGTCTTTCAATTTCACACTTCTGTGGAGCAATGTATGGAGATACAATCTACCCATATGGAACATTCAGGGTCCAGATTTTGTCCCAGAAGATTGGGATTTGATGACAACATATAGAAGTGGTAGAATTATTTACGTTTGCTTTCTAATTGACATTTAGATAAGCATTTAAGCACTCAAGTTTACAGATACCTCAAAAATAGCCAGGATCCTTAGACAAGACTCAGTCTTGAGGCCCGCATGGGAGTAAGCAATCCTTGTCCAAAGACTGCAACAGCAAAGAACTGTGTGTAGGGTACTGTGACCAGCAATATTAAACCTTGCTGGTGTCCCAAGGTGTTGTGTCAGCTCCCTAGGTATCTCTGTGTAGCTTCTCCATTTGCAATAGAAATGACCTCTTACCTTTCCACACAAAGATCTTCCTGGCAGCACCATTGTCCAAAATGAAGCACTCCTCAGACAAAAGCATAGCCATAGAGAAGGGGTTTTCTTCTGCTATCACGGACACTTTCATGGATCCACTTGCATCTGACACCTAAGAAAGCAGTCGTTTCAAATTTAGATCAACTCTGGTTTTTATAACCCGATTAATTTCTGCTGCAAAAACTACTATAAAAATCAGTTGCCATTCTTGTGTAAATGCCTATATGAAATTTGTGTACTGCTGGAAAGTAAAGTAGGCTAATGATTATTTTTTTGTTTCATTTCACTTTACATCCAATAGAGGGAGATGTAGTGTTAATTTTAGGGAGTTTGTTGGATCTCCGTCTTACAACTTCTTAAAATAAATCAGTTTCTTTTCTTTAATTCAAGTACTCAAAGGTAAAAATCTCTACTTTCTTCAGTCCCTCCTAGATGCTTGGCTGAACTGGTGGAGTCCCTGCTACGAAGCAACTCACACTGAAGGCAAAGGTACACACACACATTGAAAAGCTGCATTTGAAATTATAATTAAATAGTCCTACACTGATACTAACAAGGGACATACCTACATTTATAACCTACTGCTCTTGAATTGGAAACTGTAATATAAGGCCTGTTGCAGAATCTGCATTATAACCTCTACCACCACTGTAAGGTCATTTAGACCTTGAAAACCTTTTAAAATTCACTTCCGTATAGCTGAAAAGACCAGTTATTACTAGTGAAAATAAATTGTTACTGTTGTAATAACCTTTCCAGCAGCCTTTACTTCCTTTCATAATTAAACATTAATTTTAAATACACCATTATATCTTATGTTACAACATAAGGTGTATATCATTATAAGTTACATGTAAGAAATATATTATGGAAGCACAAGAAGGAAATTACCACTGCACACGAGAAATAAAAATCAAATATTACACCTCTCCTGAGGGCTCACCATAGACCCGTCTCATGACTTTAACACTCGTCGTTATATTGTAGCACATTTAAATCTAGCTAATAGAGCTCTGTTAGCAGGACCTGTGTGCTTAGATAAATTTTTTAAATATCCACAGAAATTTCACAGAGTTCTTAGGATTCTAAAATTCACTGTAAGCACTTGCTCTTATCTATTTATATCTTACAATAATGGTCCTGATCATACTTGCAGGCCTTCTTTTTTATTTCATTTTTCCCTCCTAAAACCCTGCTATAAAGATGCACCAGATTTTTTTTGACATGAAAGGAATGATGCGAACTAAATACAGCCTATTGACAACATGGACTGAAAATGGCCTTGTATCATTGATCACCTCACCCAGGCTCCTTGTAAACCCCAGCCACTCCTATGGGCAGTGGAAAAGTTATGTAAGAGGCAGGGAAAGAGGAGGCTCCAACCTGCTGCAGTCTGTGGGATGCAGGAGCTGTGGAGGGAGTGAGTCATCCTCTCTCACATTTCACAGCAGCTTTGAAGGTACTGTAGATGGCACCTAAAAGGTCACATACATGGAGATCCAGTAGTACTACATGCTGTCAATGTTGCCATTTGTTGGGCAAATCCTCCTTGTTAAGTGATGATGGGGAAGGGAATAAAGCACACTGTATGGAAGTGAAAGATTTTTTTCTGTCACACAGGGCAACCTCATTGTATGAGCCAGAGAACAAATTGCTGAAGAGGCAGATCCAAATTTCAGTGCTAGTGAGAGCTAGTAATAAAAGTCTTCTTTCAGTTTTTAGGAGAAAATTATTATTATTATTATTATTATTATTATTATTATTGAGGGGGAGGGAGGAGGATAAAGTATTTTCTAAATTTCATTAAAAGCATCTCTCTTTTCCAAATAGTTGATAGAATAAAGAATAAATTCCATATCTCTTCTGGAAACCTCAGTTTCCTAAGCATAACTAATCATATGTGATTACTAAAACTCTCACTATTAAAATTAAGACATGATGATTTAGTACTAGATAATTCTTTGACCTGCACTGAGTAGTTCATAGGCCATGCTTAACTATTTTCCTGAGTAAACAGAAATGTAATCCATTTTTTCCCTCAGATTACCTGGGCTCTCTTGATTGACATCCTTTGAAAAACTTGCCAATTTGTAGAATGGTAGTTCTACAAATGAAGCCAGAACTCCACATAGAAAGAATGAATGTATGCATGACTAGTATTGAGTGTACCTAACTATAAATAAATAGCTTACCATATATAGTTTAGCACTTCTCCTGTTTGTAATATCGGCCAGCTCATCATCATCGTCACTACACTCGGGAAGCGTTGGCTTGCTCCCTAAAACCTGTACAAGAAAATAACAAATTCAATGCAGAGAGCAGTAGGTGCTGCAGCATAAAACACTGGACACTAATGAGTTGTCCCAGTAATCAAATAATTGGGATCATCTTAATATATAATCCAATCTAAAACCAAACTCATGGGTGATTTGTACAAAAACACATGGAGAATTTTTAAAAACTGTGTCAGATCTCCAGGAGCTTTACATTTATGTGATGTCTTTTCTGCAGGCCAACTTGCTGGTCACCCACACTAGGACAGCAAGTGATACATAGAGAAAAGCTTCAGAGGATACATACACACACACAAAGAAAGGTTTATGTGACCCTATTCTCTGTGTGGGTGAATTTATATGTCTGTCTTCCCTTTTTCTTCACAGTAACTTCTAAACTGTTGGCAGAAACACAATTTTGGAATTATATTACTCTTAAAATGTTCAACAATAGTAAAATTAAATCTGGCAGAGCAATAATAATATATTTTAGATGAAATTATAAATTATTTCAATTAACAGTGTGAAATATCAGAATATGAGTTCAATAATCTTAACAATTACAGTTTCTTAATCCCATTTTAAGGGTGAAAATTTAGGTAGAGTCTAATTTATGGTATGAGAAATGTATTTTCTTGCTCTAGAATATCAATTTAATACCATGGTTGTTTTTCATCATGGTAGTTTTACACCACAAGCAATATCATAACAACTGCAAGAAATTTATAGAGGTTAATCAAGAATATGTTAGGTCAGGTAGTCATGATGAGATCCTAGCTCTTTATTAATGATCTTTCCTTAATGATTCATATATGACTGGATACAAATGTAATATACAAAATATTATGGATTTCTATTCATTTATGTCACAGAGTGAAGGTAGTAATTGATATGTCTGAGTAACTAAATATTAACATCAAATACAAGGGCAGTGCCAGCCTTCCTTTTAACTTGAGCATTATCTGTATAACACGCTGTGCATTTGCACATAACATGGAGTCACATGCAAAAACATTGGAAATATTTGATAGCAGGGAAGCATGACAAAGCACACAGCTGCAAAAAATTTGGAAAGAAAATCAATACAGAAAAAATATTTAATAGAAATCTGCCACCTGTGGAGTTTTCTGAAGTGGTAAATTCAGTAAAATAGTAACAAAAAAAAAATTAAAATAGCCTTTACAAGCATGATTGCTGCAGTCTAAGATAAAATTTTAAGATAAAATTTTAACTGCAGCTCATTGAAGACAAGAAAACAATGCCCTGAGTGTTTTGGAAAGCTGTTCCAGTAGCTCTTCAGTAGCTATTAGCATTTCTGAATTTACTCTACATGGCTGCAGATTTTCTGTTGTACAGGCCAAGGAAGGTTACACGTTCATAACATAGTGCCACCATGCTGGTGAACGTTTAAAACTGTAGACATATGTGGCTTATTGGCATAAGGTTTCTGAAAACAATCCCCTTCCTTCCAGCTTGCAAAAAAACCATACAGTTCCAAGAATAAGGCTGGTTTTGTTATGCTAGGGACATAAAATTGGCAAAAAATAGGCATGTATCTTTACCTGAACAGACATTTACCAATTTTGAGGGGATTATAACATTTGACTTTCAGTAACAATTAAGAGAGTAAAAGAGTCCTTTTAATATAACTCCCAGAAATCCATGCTCACTAGTTCTCTGCTTAATTTGGTATTTACAGGAAAAAGCCAAAACCATACACACACGCAGAAAAACAACCAAAAATTGTGATTCTGTTGCAGTGAAAGTCAGTGTTTTCCTTTGCAGTACAGATAGAATACCTGTGGCACCACAATTATTTTGCAGCATTATTGTAAATCATATAAAGTGATTTTTTTTTTAAAGCTCTTTTTTTTTTTAACTATCCCAGCGTCACTCTGAATATTTTTTACCACATAGCGCCTGCCAGTGTTTGTGAAAGCATCTCACTATTCACAGCACAGTCTAGGTGCTCCACTCTGGTGGTAATTAAACCAAGCAGCCCCTATATTTTAAAAATCAGGCTTTAAATTTGGGTCCATCACAGTTGCCGGCCTGACCTGTTGGTGTCTTAAAACTGCACGTACAAATGTTTTTCTGAACTAGGTAGAGAATTATTTTTAGACTCACAAGGTCTGTTCTTAGGAAATTTCAACTCATCGGTACAGAGAGAAGGTCAGAACCTCCTTTGCACGGGTGCAGTTACAGGTGTGAGATGAACTGCCCTGGGAAGGGTAGAAACATTGTGGTACCCGGGAAGTCTATTCACAGTTCACTAAACAGCAGCAAATCCCGGCATTTTGGTGACCCTTGTTAAGAAGGGACACAACGTGCTCCTCCTCCTACCAGGTAAGAAAATCCTTGAGGGCTGAATCGCTAGTGAGTACCTGCATGTACTGGTATCAAAATCTAAGATGATACAAGGTTAAATGACCTAGGGCCAGTGAAGACACCAATTTGTGAAAACACACAGCATGCACTATATATACTCAATATATGAAGTGGTGCTGTATGAAATACAGATAGTCAGCAGACATATGTATTTCTAGGAACAACTTATGTAATTTCCAACATGCATTTGTTACCAGTCTGTCTTATAGACTGGAAGACAAGACGGATCATGGAAGGAAACATTCTGTGCTTAAAGAGAAAGCAATTTATGCTGAAAAAATGTTAGAAATGCCTTCCAGTGAAGTGGTCTTTTCTCCTTCTAAGGCAGACACCCATTCGATGGCTGAGTCAACATGCATATGCCTGCGTGTTATGACAACCGATAATTTTATCAATAAGATTGCAACACTATTTAAACAACAGCTAACTCCTGTATTGGAATTGGGTCATATCATTATGTAAGCATATAGCTGGCTGAGCTGCAGCTCTCTGGGGCACCTCCCTTTGTACAGATAATTTTCATGTGATGGATCAAAAAGAAAACAAATCATTCCAGCTGGGAGAGCAGTCAAAGGCTCCCAAAGGTTTTCAGCAAGATACCCCAATAAAATGAGATACCAACAGACCACTTCAAGGACATTGGTCCTCTGATCCTTATCTACACACACTCTTAGTTTCACACAAATCCTGCAGCAGCTATATAAACAGGACCTTACCCCTCATACATACACAGGTGTGCAGACTAGTGTTGAATCAGCTTTTAAAAATATCAGGACTAATAGTATTATTATTCATTACTAATGAAAAATAATCTACAGAGTAACTAGGGGCCCTGAAAGCACACTCATGACCCAACTTCTTCAGTCTTTGGGCTTAGCATCCTTCCTTCCTTGCAGTTGCTAATTTCCAACCACAGAGACTCTTCAAATCACTTCATCTTATCTGTCATTCACAGCTTAAAGTGTGAAACCACCCCTTGCTCTCCAGGTCTTCTAATCTTGTCTGGCAGGATATAACACAAAGTCAATCTGCATTAATTTTAAAATTTTTGGTTAAATTCTGCTAGACCTTTGTGTTGACACTATTAGGTTAGCACAAGAACATTGTAATTCAAACTAATGGAACACCAGCTCCTCTACAACAACTGCCCAAGTTTATTCTTGTGGTAAGTGCAGTGTAGCTTATCTTGCATGTAAAACCTGTTTCATAATTGCATGTGGAGAAGCTCTTTCCTGTAAATATCAGCATTCCCTCAATAGAAGTGCAAAACACAGAAACAATGCTTTTACTCCTAAGTGAAACATCCACCCTTAAAAGAGAACAGAAGAAATCACAGACAAAACATTTTTGATTTGAAGGAATGTGACAAGGTAAGTAATTTAAAATGAAGTCATCAAAAGAAATTTAGCAAATATTGTCTTTATAACTGGGGAAGCCAGCTCTGCATTATATAATAGTTGATATTGATTTAATGGGAGCAAGAAGTTTAAAGAGTTCAGTGAGGCTGAAAATCCAACTAGAAAAACAATACCTGAAGAACACGTCAGGTGAAGGTTAATTAAGAGAGAAAACCAGTTTTATACAGTTTAACTTGTGTACACTAGCACTGTGTTTGAGTTTCTTTTTAACATATACAGTGTGGGTTAGACTTCCAGGTCTGAAACTGAACTATTTGTTGTGGGTGTGATCCTAAATGTCAGCTCACAAAACCACTCAAATTCCCCTCTTTATATTCTAAGAGCAATAGAAAGAAAAGCAAGAAATTTGCCTAGCTCAAAGCTGTCTAGAAGGCCTGACATTTTATTACTTAATACCTTTGGAACACAATCAGGGTTAGAACCTCATTTACTTTCTAGCATGCTCTGACATAAGCAAGTATGTCCTGCTTCATACATTGAAGGTACACATGGAGACTGTGACAGAGAACAAAGCTCTCATGCAGGACAACAGGTCTGAACAACAGGCACAGCATTAATTTATTGGTAGATAAAGGCTTAGACTTTTATTACCCTTCAAAGAGATAGGTAGAATCAGAGAAGATTATTACAAGAAATGTCTCTCTGAAATAAATATTGTCTCAAACATCTACTCCAGTAGCCTGTAAAAGGAAAAAAATCCATCAGAGAGAGGAAGGGATATACATGATGCAGGCTAGTAACTACCTGGCTGACCCTGGGTACCAGTGCAGAGGATCATCAGGCAAAGGTGGCTTTAGGGCTTTGCCTGCTAAACTGCTCACAGTTTCATTTCTAATTATTTTGGGTTACTGGTTCCTCTGCCAGAGCACAGCCACTGGTGAGGATAGTCTGGGCCAGATAAAAATGCCTTTTGACATTGGCCGCATCACAAATAGCCAAATAGGCTTATTTTATGATTATTGTAACCTGGAACACTTTCCATCAATCTGAGCAAATAACAAAAAATCACACTCCCAACAGGAAAAACTTATCCTTCCACAGAACTGCTCTCAGGGTTTCTGCCTGAAATTACCTCCCACTAGCTATTCCTGCAACAACAGATGTAATTACATGCTCACCTTGATGGGACGACTTCCCACCCACCTGAATGCATATTGAAAATAAGATGGAAACAGCCATAATGCACTGAGAAGTGGACAAAAGGATAGTTTATGTCAACAAAAAGTTCTGTCATACTTTTAATTTCTGGGGTTTATAACGTAATTTTTCCATAGGACTTTCTAGCATTAAAGTCTAAACCTAATCTGTATGAATTCAGATTACTATAAAATAGAAAAACACATCAGTTACTCATGGCACTTTTGATGCATAAATTATGGCCTGCATTTTTAGCCAGTTTCTGTCGTCTCAGGAATTTCAAATGCAAATCATAGTTTTATTCAAAGCTCTATGCTTAACTTCCTAAAAATAGGGCTTTAGGCTTTGGCAGCTTTTCATGCAATACTTGCAACTTTGCATATCTGTCTGAGATAACTGAAATATAAAGCCTTTACTCATATGATAACAACAACCTGATATAAATTTTCTGTTCTGTGAAACTGGCCGTGGATAACACAGTCACAAAAAAAGCATCTAGATCAGTCTTGAAAGTACAAATTGGTGTTTTTCAATAGTTTAGCTCCAAGGTATAACAAGATACCTTCTGTCCTACTGGGACTGCACAGCTGGCAGTATCTAAGCTAGCTGTTTATCCTGACACTGCAAGTGCCCACTTTTTTTTCAAATATCTGGCTTTTAGGATGCCTCCAATATAGTAATCCCACACTAAAGAAGCCAGGAGAGTGAATGGCAATAACTATGCAAATGCAGAAGTCTTTCTGCAACCATTACTGCTGCTGAATTAACACAGAACATTGAGATGTTCAGTAACCTGCCCACCTGCAGCTCTAAGCAATCACCTCTACATCTTTTTTGCATTTACATTAATCCTTTCTACCTAAATTTTTAATCATACTTGTTTGTTACATCCCTCTCTGATACCAGCAATAGTATAAAATAAAGGACTCAAATCCTGCAGAAACTTGCACATGTGCTTGAGATGCCCATTTTTTCTGCTTTATTGGCACACACAGAGGTATTTGTAGCTTTGCAGATCTCTGAAAGCCTTGTGGATAAAATATCTTATGTGCTGCATGACACTGCATGCTTATGTGTTGGGTAATAATGAAATAACTAATGCAAACAGGGAGCCTCAAACACAAAGAACATTTATCTGATAAAACCACAAAACTCCCAGCTTTTCATTCCTTAGTGCCTCCAGTTTTGCAGCTGGATATTTGAAAAGCCACCATGCAGGCTGGTCCTAAGGCTGTGGCAGGCTGGACCACACCAATACTGGAATAAAAAGAGGAGTATGGCAAACACTCCATGAAGCTTGAGCTAGAGGCAACAGCCTGCAATTGGCAGACAGAGACCCTACTAGAAAATCAGTCCTCCCAGGGGATGCACAGCAGCTGGAAGAGCAATAGGCAGCTGTGACATATAGCAGCATCAGGAAGGAGCTACAACAAGGTGTTTCAGCACTTAGTCCATGAGATGGAAAGGTAGAGAAAGCTACTCAAGGCATTGGAATATCTTCCCAGTGCACCAGTGGCTGTATGCACAAGCTCAGCATTTTCTGGTTCTCATAGAGCAAATAGACCAGGTATGCCACTCAAATAGACCTGGTATGACACTCAAACTCTTGCATCCAAGACAGAGCACAGATTTGGATTCTAATGTTTAAGAAAGCAAATCAGAGAGTATTTTGACAGACTTTCTCTAATCCTCCTGCTGATGCTTGAAAGAAATATTTATTAGGACAGAAAAAGAGAGTGCAAGGATGTTTCTTTTACCTGGTTGACTACAAGATAGATCCTGCTTAGCTCTTCAAAAATAATTTCCTCCTGTTAGTTTAGGTGCCCTTCACTAACTGATTTCTCTCATTAAGTTCCTACAACTCCACAAATTTTATGTAAAGAACCCAAAATTTTCAAAATGGCTATGATTTACAGCTTTTATGAGTTAGAAGTTTCAACACTAATTACTGCAGTAAATACTGCGGTATTTAAATATAATAAATATTTAAATAAATCCATCTTAATTCACCTACCTCTTAGTTTTTACAGGTAAAGCCAAATAGTATCAAGGTCATAGGGAGTTGTGTAAGCAGAAGACCTGATCCTAAAAATTTGCTTTGTGCTAAATACAATAGTTACATTTACAGATTTCTTCGGTGTTACACTCTCAGCAGTGGTGAAAATACTGAACTGATCCCACAACACACGGAAAACTTTCTTTTATACAACTATTCTTCACTCTTGCCCAGATGTGGGAAGACTTTTATTCCTGTCTTACATGGCCTGGACAGGGAACAACAATCTGTGCATATGCAGACCCCTCTGGAAAAAAAACAAACCAATCTTCAAAGTGTTTCTCCCTGAGCCCTTCCCTGCACTACAGAACTTTCATTTAAGAAAATTCAAAAGTAACCTTGCACACAGATCCCAGTTGCTCTGCACAGGGTCTGGAGTGAGATAGACCTGCAGAAAAAAAAGGGATCACTCTCCTCTCTCCCCCCCGGCCCCACCTTATTCCTTCAAGGTGTCTTGGGGAAATGCAGGATTCCAGGAAGATCATAGCTCTGAGATATTTATACAGCAAGGAAAACGTATCCTTTTAGGTCTTCTCCCTGAAATTCCTCTGTTGCAAGGAAGCACATTGAAAAAAGTGCAAACGACTCCACGTGGAGATAACTGCTAACAACTCTTGTCTTTGCCCTAGCCTCCTTAATTATCCTCATTTAATAACTGAAAATTATAGTATTTTTTCATCAATAGATTTCTTGATAGTCTAGCACAGATAGCAGAAAAGACATTACAAACTCCATTAATATTCTAACATGTAATTATAAGATTATAATTGACTAGATTGGTAACCCTGCAAGCGCTACAGCTGCTGAAGAAGGAAACATAATAAAGATGAGTGGGTTTTTAACTCACAAGAATGCAAATGAGACATGTTATAATTTGATCGTAAGCACTTCCAGAAAATCATTATGATCTTAGAAATTCACTAAAATACCTAGTATAGAAGCAACTTTCCTAGCATATAAAATTAGGTTTTCAACCATCTATTAGTACAGCTGTTTGTAAAGAATTTAGCTCATGCCATGCAGTATAATACACCTGAATATTTTATTTTCTGAAGTTAAATTTCTAAGGCAGGCACTGAAATTCGTATTTAGAGACTTAATTAGAAGCCTAGTGTTCAGATGTATTTGCCACCTGCAGCTTCTATCCAGTTCCCTGTCATTTAAGTACTTGGCTCCAAGCAGCCAAGACTGAAAACTACAGAGTGAAGAATATTCTAGGTAGCTCCCAACATTGCTGAAGAGTCCTCTTTACCAGCCTCTGCCACTCTTGGGCAAAACTCCTCCTGATTTTTTACCTGGGTGTGGGGAAAACACTGTGCCAAATGCTCAGCTGGTGCAAGGCAGCTAAGCTGTACTGAAATCCAGGCCACGCTGGATCTGTGTTTTGTTTGAGTATAGGTTGTGTAACAGTCCTTTAAATGCAAATTTTTAATCAAGAAAAAGGATTGTCCTTAGTGAAGGAGATATGCTCAGTAAATAGAAAACAGGATGCCTGGTTTTGACAGCTTGAAACTGGTACCCTGCAGGGCAAGGGGTTTGTACTTTTTATCCACATTTATAGCCCATCATAAAGTTTAATTAAACAGTGTAATAATTAATAAACTGCCACTCCTCAGACAGGACAGGTGTTGCTGTGAAAGGTGCACACGCATGTGCAGGATTTTCCCCCCAGACTATCATTGAGTTTGTATCCTACAAACTCTTACTGCTCAAAATGACAATCCAAATTCTGGCTGGCACCCGCATATATCCAAAACCATTCCAGTGAAGAAGTGTATTCATCTTCCTGAGGAGTAAATTTGACCCATAGTTTCAAAGTTGTCTAAGAAAGCTGTTCATGTGAGTAGACAATGCAACTATCGATAAAATCTACACTAGCAGTTCTGCTATTTCCTGTGTATTAGCTTGCTTAAGTCTTTGCATCGTCATAAAAATGTAGTTAACTTCCTTGAGTGCCTGCATTACTGAGTCTTTACCCTGGGGAGGGGTACAACTTCCATCATCCTGACCCTTCTCTCAATGCATTAGTTTTCCTTTGTACATGACTATTCAATACTGCCTCTGCCCTGAGACTGAAATTAATTTCTACTATTTATTTCACAACATTCCATGGAACCGTGTCCAGATCTCAATTTAGGTAATAAATTTGGCATATTCTTGGTAGTGAACAGGTCAGACTGGACACTAAGTTACATGCAATTCAAAGCTTACGAACACATAACTTTTGAGTAAAACTGTGTACAAGCTACGTGATTATACAATTGTTTAACCCCTAACAAGCACCTGGAGTTTGTATTCCACATAAGATTAGAATAGAATCCTATTCTGAAAAGTTATCTCTCCTCCACCTCCTGCATCACCCTCACCCCACTGTTCGTCTACTCGTCTGTATATAAAACAAACAAATGTCCTCTTAGCACGATGAACTCACAACACAGCCAAGATCAAGGGAACAAGAAGAAATGCAAATGTTATGACAGCAGCAAGAGCAGTTTCTGTTTTTGCAGAGTTGTGATGACAGATTCTGCTCCTGCTGGCTCTGGCAAAGGAGCAGGTATCAAACCGGTACCTCCACCGGTGGGGCACGAGCTGCTCTTTGAGCATTATGTAATGATCCATGTGCCGGGACCAGAGACTGCAGGAATCTACCAAGCTCCTTCAGAGAAGCATGCCCTTCCACTCTCACACTTATTCATGCTAGTTACAAGTCACAGCAAGCCTTACTTTTTCCCAGCTGCCTCACTGTGCTCCATACTGCCATTGGAAATCATCTTTAGTTCGTAATAAATAATTTTTAGGGCTTGAATTTAATAAAAAAGGAAGGAGTGATCCTGCTCTTCTGTCCATATGGGCAGACATCTGTCCAGCTAATTTGATGTCTACTGAAGCTTGATGTTTTCAACATGTCTGCATTTGCATTTGCAATGGGATCTCTAAAATCAGTGCACTTGGAATTTTGTCCACTGCACTTTGTAGCGCTACCAGTCCCTTTCCAGTTACAAAGATAGAAAGGTGTGACTGGCTGTAATATGATCAAACCATTTGCACATAGTATTTATTGACATCATAGGCAAAAACAATCATCACTGAATAGAATGGCAATCAGGAATTCTCATGATTAAGCACTGCTTAGGGGCTTTAAAGAAAAATGAAGGAGGAGAAAGCCTGCATTATCAGAAAGGAGGAAGCGGCTCCCTCTGTTGCTCAATATTTACAATAGCTGAGTATTTACAGAAGTATTTTATGAGAGGTTTGGACCCACCTGTTGTAAGGCCACTAGAAAGCTAACAAAGCTAACAAAACCAGGCACACGACAACTTCAAATGCCGAGTAAATAAAAGTCATAGCCTTTTCTGTTTAAGGCAGAGGATTGATTTAAAAGATTTGTACTAAACATGATGCTTCATTTTCTTGTGGTTTTAAAGCTCAGGCATCACATTTCTCAGGTTTCATTGTTTCAACTACGAACATCAAAAATTAAAAAAACAAAGCAAAAGCCAAAGCCTCAGCACTAAGACCTGCAGCAATCACATAGTACCAAGAGCTACAGTTTTAAGGGAGTAATTTGCAGGGAAATAAAGCAGTTCTATCAATCTACTTCATCTCTAGAGGTATGATACTGGATCAAGGGGTTGGTGTATTATGCATGGAAGATTGGATGCTTTGTATCTTTCCCTTGGGTGACTCAAGACTCAATTTCTGTATTTCTTGCATTACTGCAAGCACCTTCAGCTTGCTGACCTACTACAAAACTTCACAGATAAAGACATTGTTTCTATTTCCTTGTTTCTCTGTTTTGCCACTACTCTGATAACAGAAGCACAGGTTACATATTCATTATTCAAAAGGTGGGCAAAAACTTCACTGGAGAAAGAAAGCAGGGTGCAATGAGTCATTGACTCATCCCACACACCATATCCCACAATGCTAAACCACGAGAATCTCCTTAGCAGTTCTGTCTTCTTTAGAACTAGAGCAGTGATTCCAACTACAGTTAGAAAATTGTCTGTCTTGAGCCTGGCTACTTGTTACTTTGGTTGCCATCTCAGGTCTCAGTGATGTCTCGGCTGTCCAAACACAGTTCTGTGAAATCTCTGTAAGCAGTCAGACAGACAAGCATCAGCATCAGCACTGTAGGCCCAAGGGGGCCAGATACAGCTAGCAACTCACTCTAGAGGATTTTGGTCCTAAGTTATCTTTGAAACCACATATTTAGGCTTGCTTTTAGACAGCTCTAACGCTAATGTGGTCACTCTAGACCTACCAAAGTGACTCAAGCCTTGCTGACATCTGTTTTTGGATTGGTCCCGTGCAGGTGAAAAGTTTGCTGAAATACAATTTGAATATTCAGGCTCAAGATTCAGCAGAATTGGTCACTTATTCAGCTGTTTATGTGTGAAAATCAGCTGAGGTGGCATCTGGTAAAATTTATTATGGTCTGCTGTGACTGTGGAGACCAGTCACAGCAATAGCAGCAATTTGTCCAAGGTGGTCTGCCCAAGACACCAACCCTATACAGCACTGCTTATTTAAATCTGTTAGTCAGTACCTCACCTAAAGTGAAAACACAGAGGTAAAACTAGGTAGATTAAACATCCTTGATGTGCTTGCACAGAAAGCTTCTGCCCGTCTTCACAGTCAGAGTTCTAGTGATTCCTGAAGCATCTCATGAGAACTTTTGTGCACCCACTGCAAGTCCAAGCTTTCCAGACACACTACATTGCTTTAATGTGAACACAGGATTGTCACTGTGTGTTCCCAAGTTGCCCCTGGTCACTACAGCAGATGAAAAAAGGGCTTTCTGCTGTCAAAACTACTCATGTACCCAGCTTCTAGTCACTCACCTTTCCCAGGGCAAGTCAACTGTATCTTGCTGGCCTGCCACAGCAATATATCCCGTCCTACAGCATGCTCCAGACAGCTCTCTCCCATGGGCAAATTGTTCAAGCAGTGCCAGTCTGTTCCCAGTCCTTGCTAAAAATGGTTGTTGGGAGCAGCCAACTTGTCAGACTAGTTCACCTCACCTGCAGTGCTACAGCCCCCAACAGGAAAGCAGGCTGTCTAGGAAATTCCACCTCATCACAGCCACTGCTGCCTCTGTTAATCCTAGAGCAGGACAGATGTGTGGCAGTTAGATCTATCAGCCTGTGTGTCTTGCCTGCACAGTGGAGTGTAGGCACAGAAGTCTTGCTTTTCTGGTTGGGAATCATGACTCTGTGCTTATGGAAAAGAAGTAAATCACTTTGTTCTTTACATTGGTACTCATGGTGGGTATGTCAGCCCATCTGAAGCCTGTTAACACACTTCTACTCTTGCTGCCTGAGCAAGTTTAGCCACTGATAGGGAAGCAGATTGCTAGCTTGCAGGAAGGGGAATGAATCCTGACATTTTTCAGAGGAGATAATTTTAAGAAATCTCATTCTGATTTCAGCAGCACACTGGATGACAAAATGAATATTAAAAGTACATCATTCTTTTCCCTAGGAGGGAAAAAAAATTAAAAAAAAAATCAAAAAAATCAACCTGTTCCAAGAAAGCCAGAGATGCCAAAAATCCATCCTTTCTGATCTGGAGGAAAGAAACAAACACAATGCTGGCTTCAGAGCAGTCAGCCCAGGAAAGTATTACATCAGGTTAAGGGACAATTTTGTGGGAGCAAGAAGAAATCTGAAGAGCACTAGGAACTAGATACAATTTGAGCAGGAATAGAGGTTAATAGGGTTTATTACATGTGCAAGGTTAACTACCCTCCTGGCTTGTTAGCAGCACATTTCAGAGCTTGGACTGGGACAGACACAGCTGACTTGCAGACCCCATTATGGAAGCAGCACTTCCAAAAAATCAAGGCTACCTAGCATGATGCAGACTAGAAGATAAACCCTTACTGCAGACACACTCACTCAAATTGGGCTCATTACAGTGGTGGCAATAAAAGCAATGAACCTAGTTGCACTGGACTACCCATTTTCCTTCCCTCTTTGTTCACAATCCAAAAAGAAAGCCAGAAACTTCTTCACACACTGCTGTGCAGTTGAGGAAAAACTTTATTCCCTGATACAACAACAATGCACTATAAGATCAAAATGCAACCTTGGTCTTTCCTGCTCTTTAATAGTGTGTCAAAGTTGCTACAAAACAACAGTTGCACACAGGTGAAAGCTTGGCAAACAGATCCAGGAGTAAGGCCAGCATATATCCCTCCCTTCAAGAGTCTGTCAGGGGCCAAGCTCCCAATGGCCATCCCTTCAGCTGGCCTGCGTCCTTGCTGTGGTGGCAAAGAAGCACGATTTATCTGCATCTGTATCTTAGCCAGACAAGGGGTGCAAAGTGCAGCTGCTCTGATCGATGCTCTCAACTCACATGAGGTTATCAGAAGCCCCGTGCAGAGCCTCCAGGGGTAAGCCCAGGATAGGCTTGGCACTAGGAGCTGTGGCTAGGGGACAGTGCCAGCAGACTCCCACAGTGCCACCCAGCTACACCTGCAGTAGGCTGCAACTCAATGCCATGATTCAAATCAGGACCAGAAGGTTGGACTCTAATTGTCAACCTGTACTCTTTTCAGAAAAGTTATAGGTGTAAAATACGTGCCACAACAGAGCCAATGTGAAAAGTCTGTACAAGGAAGTAAAAAGCCAGATGGAGGATTGTTTACTGGATTTTTTCCTTCTCCCTTCAAAAATCTCCAGTGCACTGGGTGCCACCTCCCCCTTCTGAGCATACCCACATCTGTACTCACACCCACAGGAAAAAAAAGTCTTTGCAAGCATATGGACAGACCATCCAAATGGGTCACCACAGCCAGCACGGCCACAGGCTGGTGACTCACCCAGCATGTTTTGCTGCTTAGGCAATAACTAGTTATTCTGAATGTGACAACATCAAATTTAAGCACCATCGAAAACAGTGTCACGCTTTCATGCACTGTTAGCATTACTTCCTGAAGTTAATCTGGAATACAGGACAGTACTCTAATTGTACATATTCCATTTAAGTGAAGGACTGCTTTATGATCCTACTTGTCTCTTCCCTCATTTTAGGGTATGTATGGAAAAAGTTTAATTTAGGACAAAAATGCCAAGTGACAGTGCTTTTATTAGTATGTGGCCTACAACAGTGTTTGTTAATTTCCCAAGACTTGAAAAAAATCCATAAATCAGGGATTTTTTTTCTGTCTGCTTCGATCAGCTCAGTTACAAAATTTAAAATCTATTTTTTAAGTAAATAGTTAAACTTCCTAAACACAGGAGAAAGGGGCCCACAAGGGTTACCAGAGGGTAGGTGCGTATGATCTTAGAATAGAAGTGAGTATGCAAAGCAATGTGCTTGACCCCATGCATCAACACCCAATTTGCTACTTTTGTTTTACTTTCAAGACACAGTAATTCTATGTCTTTTCTTGTGTGATACTGTCCCAGCTCATGTTCATTCCTCACACAGAGCAGACAATGTAGCTCGGCTGTAAGCCACTCTTAATTCAGTCACCCTACAGCTAACTCAAAAAAGCAAACATGTAGTTCTTGAGAAACTTCTCAGATGATTGTCTCAGACTCAAATGCTCAATTTACATTGTTCGAATAATGAATGAAAAGATACAATCAAGCCTACTATAACCTCTATCTGTCTTCATGGTGTCAGCCCAATCTCATTTAGTTCCTGAGGTGTACAAATTTTTTATTTGCAGCTATGTCAGCAACTGGTTTGCATATTAAAATACCTCTATGAGCCGGTCTGGTTCACTCCCTTCTTCCACAGTAATTAATTTAGACCTTCCATTTCGTTCATTGTCCCGAATGCCAACAGCAACCTGAGTAGCCTTCAGCCGCTCGTATTTATTGCATGATGAGCCACACCACTGATAAATTTCCTAAAATAACGAAAAGAAGACACACATTAGCAATAGAAATTCGACATAGCAAATCTCTTCTAGAAAGTATTCTGAAAGGTGTAGCTTCACTGCTGTCCTGGTGGTTTAGATCCAGTAAGATAATGATTAATAAAATACATATTGTAATTTTACTAAGTCATAGATATTTGTACTATGCACCAGAAGAGATTCAAGTTGGACTTTAGGAGGAATTTCTTCACAGAAGGGGTGATTAAACATTGGAATGGGCTGCCCAGGGAGATAGTACAGTCACTGTCCCTGGAGGTGTTTCAGAAATGACTGGATGTGGCACTTCGTGCTTTGATCTAGTTGATATGGTGGTGTTCAGTCAAAGGTTGGAGTCAATGGATCTCAGAAGTCTTTTCAAACTTAACTGATTCTGTATTATGCCAGATATTTACATAGCATAATTTAGCTTCCAAATGTTAAGAGATCACTTGAGCTCAGAATAGCTGGAGTTTTTGTTTTACTGAGTTTTATCCCAACTTCAGATTGAGCTTCATCTAGTCAAAGAACTTGAAACTCCTAAATGTGCTACTGCAAACTTTTTATCTGGCAGTTCCTCTTCTATGGTAATTCAGCAGTACTGGTTCTCATCTGTGTCAAGAATCAAATTAATTTCAAAATCTCAAGGAAAATCCTGATTGTATGTGTTAACTAAAAGTACAGTTAGATCTTTCAATCCAGTTTTTATATTTGTGACCTTTTGCTGTAGAACGGTACTTGTGACACATTCTCCTGCACCAAACCAGATCAAATGGATGACATAAGAGTTTACAATAACAAGTGTCTTTCACTGGGAGGGTTCTCCTCAGTATCCAGCTGTTCTAATGCTCATACAATTTTCTTAACCTCAGATTAATGCAAGCTCTTCTGAATATCATCCCAAATGTATTTATAAATTACTTATAAAGATTTACAGATCAGGAATACACAATTTTTCCTTCCCAGTAGAAGACAGATATATACTCAGTCCCTTCCTGCCTCAAGAGCTGACTAAAATAAAGACAAGAGACATATCTGTAAAAGATGCTTCCACTCAGGAAGAGCAGCAGCCAAGAGTAAACTTCTGACTCAGGGACCATCCATCCCAGCATCACTGCCAGTTTTACAAGAAGTACATGACAAGAAAAGTGCAATTCAGCCAGCACGGAGCATGTTCCCAAGACACCTTTCATGAAGGACAGCCAGCAGAATCCACCTAAGACAGGTCACCTGATTCAGTCACACCACAGACCAAGGACTTCCAGTTCTGGCAATTCCCATTATTCATCCTGAACTCAAAAGCATTTCAGAATAAAGAACTTAGATTTCAGCCTTGATGAAAATTACTAACAAGAGGCAGAACATAGGCTGCAGAGCCACTAGGGGCCGGACTGGAAGGACCTAGTCGGATGAAATCACTCATCTTGGCAGGTTTCTTCTACCTGCTTCTTCTGGAAGGAAGAAAGTAAGTAAATTCTTTATATGAATCTATAAAATAGACCCAAAAGTACAGCAATAAACATACACATTAATTCTCAACTTCAAAACAGGTTGAACTCGTTTGTGCAACGCAAATAAGGATTTAATCAGAACACTCACTGAGTAAATTACTGAGAGTTGGGTTTACAATGTGTATACAACAGTATAAATCTTACATTTGAGATAAAAAAGATTTTTTCAATTAAACGAGCTATTTCTGCTGACCATTATTGTTCTTTAGAAGTACTTGAAATGGTGGTTTGAGACAAGTGAGAGATTAAGTGCATGTGCTACTACTGAGAAGGTGAAAAGTTTTAGAAGACAGCTAATGTTGATGCCATCTGCATGCAAGGCAGTGCTATTAACTTCCAATATTTACTTTTCTTCAGTTTGGACCCAAAAAGCTTCACAATCTAAGTGATCTCACTGATCCCTCCAGAAGCATCTTCAAAGCTGAAGTTTTAAGCTTCATCAGGATTACATCACAGATTCCCAGAATTGTACCCCTTTCAACTTACACATATTATACAGTGACAGCTGTGAGGTTTTCAGCTTGCCTTTACTAATTTGACTGTAGGCGTAAGAAAAAAAAATTACTTCCAAGTTCTGGTTTAAATACTGTCAATTTACTAAGTATCCAAAATCTAGAGACATACTTGGTCAATCTTAGCTTAAATCTGACTTTCCACATTTCTCTAGAAAATGTTCATACATGGGGAAACAAAGTTTCCTAAAGAATTGAATGTGCAGATTTTTTAGTGTATTTGTTATTGCCATACATTGGTTCAGCCATCTTCTTCCAAATGTTGTGAGACTTTCCACAG
Organism: Serilophus lunatus; assembly: GCA_013399895.1. Taxonomy (NCBI): domain Eukaryota; kingdom Metazoa; phylum Chordata; class Aves; order Passeriformes; family Eurylaimidae; genus Serilophus; species Serilophus lunatus. Next base: position 933,460 of record VXBA01002422.1, read on the forward strand.
CACAGATTCCTCAGTTTCATTCTCATTTTGGCCTAGCTCTTACTAATTGAGCTTATTTGTAATTATGTTAGAAAACCAGATTCACTAGAGATATTGCAGCAAAAAACAGTCCATAGAAGCAATAAGGAAGAGAGAGAAGTCATGTATTAGAGAACTATTTGAAGAGGTTAGGCAGCTGTTGCCTTATCTCAGTGTGGATACTGCAATTCATGGAGATTACTCATTCAGAAAGGTTAAAAGTTCAGCTTCAGTTGTGCCTGTCAGCTTTCTCTGGGTCTTTTGGTAAATGATCACACAACCTCAAACAAGTAGTCACATCAGGGACCCGATTAGGATATTGTGAGTCCTAAATTGCCACTGCAAATTACAAAGAACTTCACTTCTAGGACAATAAATTCACCTTTTCTTAGCATCTGCATGGTGCACTGCACCCAAGCTACTTCACATTCACAGTTCATTCTCCTAGTTTGCCTTCAGTCATCAAGTGACTAAACTCCTACAGTCCACTGGCTTTAGGCCTGAGGAAGGAGAAATATCTTTAACAATCTACAGTAATGAATTTCAGATTTGCAGATTTCATCCTTTTCCTTATGGAGTACACATTCCCACAAAATAATGTGGCCTAAATACTTTTGCCCTAATATGAAATTTTATTTGCTGTAATTTTGAGGAATTTCGTGTGGTAAGACTTTCTTCTGCTCCATAAAAAAAACCACCTCAAAACAGCTTGGATCAACAAGCAATGTCTGAAAACATCCTTGATCTGGAGTTCATATGGATAGAGATCCTTGACCTGGAGTTGACAAGCTCCATCTTCCCTGGTTATTAAAAAAATACTGATTTTAAAAGCTAGAGAAATGAGAATCTGATTCTCTTCAGCACTAGAGAATAAAGACACTATTCCTTATTAAAAGCCTGAAAACTAAACTTCATGCACTGGATGATCTAATAGGGAAATGAACAGCCACAAGTCATGAAAGTGTCCCAAAGCATGTAATATTTTCCTGTATTTACTATGAACATGAAAATATCTCAATCATACAAGCTTTCAGGAACTCAGCTTTAGTTAATCTTCTCCTCTAAAATAAAGTCATCTCATTTTCTAATGGATCTGATTTTGGGGCCTCATGGTAGAGAAGCTCAGCTGGATATTTAGAGGTTTGTCTTCCTTATAGAACTTACCCATTTCAACATCTAGGCATATTGCTTTTCAACAATTTAAAGCCAGAAAAAGATTTTTAAAAGTTAAAGCCACTTCTTGACAAGGTTAATATTTAGATCTAGATTTATCTGAAATACAGTCAGCTAGTCATCTAACCATGTCCAACAGGCTACTGAGGTTTTGGGTTCTACTTTACTATTCATGTATTTATTATTAGACATATAAAGGGCTCAACTATGGCCAAAATATTAGCTTTACCTCACTCGGGGCTTTCACAATTTCTTAGCTGTACCACACCATCGCTATTTTTAGGCTTGTTTTGCTATATTTATTTTGAATTGGTGGGTTGACAAAAATGTTTCCATTAAAATGAAAACAGACTAAGTGTTCACTCCCCTCAAAATAAAAGGAGCTTCATTCATCAGTAATTCCTGTGCCAACCCCAGCTATTTTCAGAAGTTTGTACTAGCAGTATTTGGTTTTTTACATCTCTTTAGCAGAATGTGAGAGAGATGCTATGGAAGAAAGCTCTTCTGCCGCCTTATATTAGTGGTTATTGATATCAATATGCTTGTCAGATCACAGTGGGAGAGTTAACAGCTGAAAGAGAGAAAAATGTTATAACAAATAATCCCAATGACCACCTTAGAACTCCTGAGAGGGGTTCAGAAGGTCCGTGCCATGCCCACTGTGGTCACAGCAAGGTCTCCTCATCAGCATGTTTTTGGGGACACAGTCTGGTCTTGCAATCAGAATATCAGGACTCATGGCTCTTTCTCGCAGATTCACAAAATATGCTGAGTTGGAAGGGACCCACAAGGACCAGAGTCCACCTCTTTGCCGTGCACAGGACTACCCCCACGAGTCACACCGTGTAGCTTCTGGCCCACAGAGTGACCTTGAGGAAGTCACATGATATTTCTACAGCACATTAAAAATGACCCAACATTTAGCTTCTATACAGAAGTGTGCAGCAGGATGATTATGCATGGCCTGTTTAACTCTGAGCAAGAGCACCTTGGCACTCTTCCCTGTACAGAGGAGGACTGTGAAAATACACCTCCTGCTTCCTGCTCCAGCCCCAAATGGCCTGTGAAGCAAAAGAAGGAAAAACAAACAGAGAAACCCCTCACTCGTTTCCAAAGTGACAAAACCCAATTTTTCCCTTCTAATACATAGCCACCTCTGTATTCACCTGGCAGCCTACTCAGTTTGAAGGCAAACAAAAATATACTCTTTATCCTGATGTTTTTTCTGTGGACCTCAGCCAGGACAATGACAGCAAAAGCCAAGAAATTTAAATCCACAAAGAATTCAGCTTTGCTCTAGTTAAACATGTCCTAAGCATGCAAGTGTTTAATACCTAAATCTTTGTGGAAATACATACTAATTTCCAGGCTGCTACTGTAATTGCTGATTTGCATTGTCTTACATGAGGAGACATTACAGAACTAAACGAATTAAACAGGTTTCAAAACTCTAACTTGAAGCAAACTTGTGATGAAACTTCAATTTCGGTAGAAAATAACAATGAAATGTTCAAGAGATTCAGTCTCATTAATTTTAAAATATTAAAATAAGAATTAAAGCTTTCATTAAGGAAAAGCACACAAGCTGGTGTGCTTCCATTCACTGTTTGCAGGCCCTGATACACCCTAAATTTATCCACCTTTGCCCACATCTACATCAGAATGTGCTTCCAGAAAAACCTCAATTTAAAATAAAATTACCACTCTGAGTTCAGAGACAGCTAGATCTATAGTGGGGATCCTGTCATGTCAACATGACATAATTGATGCGCACTTAATATATGTCATTAAGGACATTGTCTCCCATTCCTCTAAACCACAGCATGAGGTGCAGTGCTATAAAGCAGGACAGCATAAAATCTCAGTCCTCTGAAACACTGTATGACATTCGCTTTACTCCCACAACTCATAACAAAAGGGCTAAAAGCAAGAAAAGAAGGTTTGTAAAGTTACAGCTGCCTTAATTCCTCTCTTCCCTTTGGCTTAGCTGCTTCTGTTCAGAAGCAGATCAGAGTTTTGACAAACAACCACATCACAAAAGGTCATTGTTAGTGGTTTCACAGCAGGTACAAGACTGATGAGGCTTGCAAAGAAAGGTAAGCCACAGAGAAGCTGTGATGTAGGTAGGAGTGTCAAAAGGAGCTGAAACTGCTAATGCTCACCTCCAGAGGAAGTAAAAAAGAAAAAGGAGCAAAGCTAAGAGTCAGATGGAACATTCATGAATACTGGCAAAGTTTTATACATAGCTTATCATTCTACTATCAAAATAATTGGCATGCATTCAACTGAGACTCCATTCTCTTCAACAGCCATTAATGAACAGCTCTTCAGATAAGGCACAAGTTCATTTTAGCTGAAGCTGTTCTTGGTTAAGGTCTAGTGCCTAGATTAAAGTTAAAAGCTTTAAACAAAAAAATGTCAACACAAAATGCAAATCAACTTGGAAAAGAGTCTACATATGAACTGCAAGCAACAGAAATGCTTCCAATGCCTTCAAGTCCAAGTATTTGTAAAAATATTGTATATTACTTTAGTGTTCATATTTCAAACACCAAGTTTTGGAAACAAAACAGAAAGCCCTAAAAAAAGCTCCACACCCTTGTTTAAGTATAAAAAAAAGTGCTAAATCAAGAAAAAGTCCACACAGTGGGGAAAATAACTGAATAGTAAAACTGAATAAAAATTACTAGGGTACAGCACTTTTTGTCAGTTCATTGACAGGTTTTTTTCTAGAAACCGATGACCCATATTAAGAAGAATGTTTTAATTCAACCAGGTTAACATTGCCTGCTGAAGGCATTAGTCTTCTTAAATTATTCTCTTTTTTTCCTGTCTTGAATGTTGAATTCTTGATACAGGCGGGGAAAAGAAAAATTCATTTCACATATCCATCAAATCTGCCTTTGATATTTGTTGAAACTGTAACACAGTGAGCCACTGAGGGTTTTACAGTTTAGATAATCGAAAACAAACTCTGAATTCATTCAGACTATGTTGCTGAGACCACTACAAGTCTGGTCCTAGTATAATTACAATAGTGACTTTGAACCGGTCTTTGAGTTCCATTTGAGTCAAATGGGAGACAAGTTTTCAGACTAAAAATGTGTCAGATATATCAGTCATGCACTTAGTACATTTATTTTTCTCTCACACCTGTTTTATTAGAATGTTCTAGGTTCTAGGACTAGCTGTTCCCAAATCACAATGTATTAAAGGGTAAATACCAGAATGTTAATTCTAGATAACAGCAGCTCAATCAGCAAAACATCTGGATTCCCTGTAACATCAGGAAGTAAACTAACCTAACTGAATCCTTATGCATACATGCATGTCCTGTCCACCTGAAGCTTAAATTGTGGTCTCTGGCCCAGCCATTTTCCTATATAAGTAGGGGTGAGGGGAAGCTTTCCAGTCCACAGAGTATTAAAAGGAAAATCCATACTCTTAATACTGTAGCTGAAGTGGGGAGGAGGTAGGAAGTCTCAATATTTTTTTCCATCTGATGACTTTGAGACTACAACAATTTCCAGAATGCTGGCATTAACACTAGAGCTATAAATGTAATTTGTTCACAGAATCGCAGAAAACTTAGATGCTTGCTTACCAAGATACACATTGTATAGATATATCCACAGTTTAATTCTGTTAAGTCTATAAAGTTAATAAAAAATGAAAGTACTTTAGTTCTTCAAGCTCTGCTACTTGTTTGGCAGCTCCCTGCTACTGCATAAGCAATAGATTAACTCTCCCCTGGTGGAAACAGGGTAAGAGGTTAGTAGTAGGAGAACCAAGTGGATGGAAAAACATGGAAAAATTACCTGAGTGTCATTAATGCCAAGGAAAGCAACTAGAAACTTACAGTGATGAACTTCAAAATGCAAGAATCTGCTCTTCCAGTCCTGTCTATACTTAAAAAGTGACTTTATTAAAGCAATTAATATACTGATCGCAAACTCTTTTCTCTAATGGAAGAAAAGCAAGGCCACCCACCTAAAAGAGATAACGCAGGCAAGAAGGCAAGGAGAATACAGAAGTGAGCAAAACAACTGTGCTTAAGGTTGCAATGTGATGCTGAATCATATCCCACAGTCATAAAGCAAGTATCTGTTTCTTGGTCTTTTGCTGTTAAAAAGAAGTTACTTTTCTTTTTGTAAACATAATTTAATCTATACCAAGTTAATAGCTTTTATGAAAAGCAGCTATCAAAAAGCCAGCCTTTTTGTTTCATATATTTTTTTTCTAGTGTCTTTGTGCAAGGCAGCAATTTCTTCTTTTGGCATATCTAATATGCCATAAGTTTGATTAGGAACATACTGGCAGATACATTATCACAACAGCTCTATTCAGCCTCCTACTTTTGAGTTCTTACATCATAATTTTCACTTGGATTTATGGAAATCTTAAAAAGTACACATATTGATTGCTAGATAGCATGACTTGTTTCTAAAAGCACTGCAGACTCTTAAATTTCAAACTAGCAACCTCTCGGCTGTTTGCGTAACAGGTTATAAGCACCCCTGCAGGAACAGGAAGAAAAGAGTACAGTTTACCTTCAATATTCAGTTTGAACTACAATAGTTCTCCCACCAGCTGCATTCTTCCTTTAGGAGAAGGGTAACGTTTCATCCACAGAACTTTCATTATACTGACAAAACTTCCAAGCAGCAATCAGGCTCAAGCTCAAAACTGACTGGTAGTTATCACATACCCTTCCTCACACCCTTATTTTAACAACTGTTTCTTAATTTCTCTGAGGAGGTTGAGTGGTGCACAGACCTCTCCCTGCCCTCTGCAATCACTTAGCTTGCAGCACTGCTGCTGCCTCCCATCAAGAGGTAAGTCAGACAGAAAGAATTAAGTCTTATATTTAACAAACCTCTATTCTACCAAAGGCACGGAGAATACTTTTGCTGGTAACTAAGGATATAACCTTAGACAGCCTTCATACAGCAGAGCTTCTCAAATTGAGTTGAGAAGCTTTCAATAAAATCAGCTGATCACTCCATGTTGTTTTATTGTATTGTTATTCCCATCACTTTGGCTCCATGTTTTGACAGCCATGAAAATTATCAGCACATTTCAACATTCCTATTTTGTAAGTCACCAGTATACAGCAATCTACTGACAACTTTCCTTTCTACTTTAAACCAAGAAAATTGACAGGAGAGATTAAAGTCTTCAGCATATCTTATCAGAAATGCACATATGAAGAATATCTACGTATTCATCTAGATAAAAAATAAAATAGCCTATGAAAACTGTGTGTATGTTATTTGCTAAATGGCACAATGATTCATCTTCTTCCTCATCTTCTGTGGTCATTTTCCATGCCCTCCCATGCTCCTTGCTGATTCAAGAATTGTCTTGGAGATGAAGGAGGAAAAAGGGACATGGCTAAAGGGAGGTGGCCAGAGGAAGGGGTTACACAGGGAGAGCTATATCTGGAGGTAAAGGAGACAGTACAAAGCAAGGCCAGACAGTTTATGGCCACCAGGAAGTGTCATACTCATTCTGGTGCCTCTCTGGGATACCATGAATAGTTCAGGACAGGATGGGAATTGTGGCAGAAAATAACAGCTTGGACTTGAGCAGAGCTATACCAGGACAGAACATGCTAAGCAGCACCTGACAAAGTAAGGTGTGCTCTTCTCCAGGCCTTCTCAGCAAGTGCCCTGCACTTGTCTTGCCTGTCCTGTCTCAAGGGTCCCTTTGGGGAGATTCCTATGTTTTCTTTTTTACTTCAAGTATTATCCCCTTGAGGGAAACCTTAGTGCCCAGTAGTGATTTTATTCTTGATCATTATTACCTTTTGTAATTTCCCCTTATCTGTTCAAACCATGGGTTTAAAATATCGCAGTAACTGAGCTCACAAGGGAAATTGAAATGATTTTTCATTCTATTAGGTAAGTAGCTAATAGGAAATGGACTACACAACCACCCTTCTGGTTAGCTAAGACTGAAGAAAGCGAGTCTTGGAAATTCATCTTCTTTGACACACTACAATATCTTGATATTAAAAACACTGACCACAAGCCTATTTTATGCAATTACTGCTCATTATTCTCAGACAATGAGTCAGTAGTACCCTGCAATAAATCCCAAGACTCAAGAGCAATCCTATTTAAAATTAATTTTATTACAATTATAAAGTATCTACTTGAGCCAGAATCTTTTTCTTTTTTAAAGGACTCTTGAATTCTACTAAGAGGTCCTGTAAAGACTCACCCATTTACAACAGGCTTCTAATCATGGAAAATTTCCATCTGAAATACAGTTATTTCAGTTTGAAGTATACTTCTTATAAAACTTGCTCAAGATTTCCCCTGTGACAGTGTATTTTCCCTCACACCCATTTATCTACAGGCACTTCACTAGACTTGCACATCTACATAGGGTGGTAAAAAAAAATTCCACATCTAATCTTCCTTCCTGTGAAGGCACAGGGTAGCATTGCTGCTTGAGCTCTGTCTTGTTAAACAGGAAGTCAGAAACAAGAGTGATGATACGCTAAAAAAAGAAAAACTCCCAATGTATATCCAGCATTAGATAAAGACTCTAAAGCCATCCTACATTTAAATTGCTTAGCCACAGTACCCTCCTCCTAACATATCTCACCAAAAGGGATGAGTCCCAAGCTATACATGTAACACTGCAATACACCCATAGTGCATTTCATTGGTGTCATTGCCACGTCTGCAGTGTAACCTGAGGAATTACTCTAGCTGAACTAAACAAATGCGGGACAATAAGGGTCAGGACACATTGAATTCGTGGAGTACATCCAGTTCCACAGGGTGTCCGTGGGAAGTTAACTCCAGAAAACTCAAGCCTGTCTGCCAAAGCAGTGTTTTCTAGCAATGTTGAGTTCCAACTTTTCCACCTCCCATGGGTTAACTCTGAAAAGCAATAGATGATTTGTGTCTTTTATGCTAAGTGACAATGAGACATAACTTGGGATATGAAACAGCCAGGTGATCCATATGATTAGACCACACTAACATAGGAGAAATAGGATAGTTTGAAAAACATTGGTTGACGTTCCATCTGAAAGCTGGGAAGCATAATAAAAATCTAAGTCATATTGGTATCAAGTAACTATATTGATTATCTTCACGTGAGGATGCATTTCAGGGGAAAAAGCCTAATGTGCAACACAAATTCAGCTCACAAGTTTCTATTTGCTTTCAGCAGAAAGCCTTGAAGTAAGTGATTGCTTCTCAAGTGGTATCTTGAAATATTCAAGTAGTTTTATAACCACTTTTGCAGCTATTTCTTTAGGGTGAATTGGCATGATCAAAATTTTATTACCATGAAATGCTTTTAAGAGAAAAGTTGACATTGTGTTTTGCTCTGAACGCTAGCACTGATCCAATTGAGCTAGTAAATAGTGCCAAAGTCAGACTGGATTTACTGCAAACAGCTTAAGCTATTCCAACACCAGTAATAAAAAAATCCCAAAGCCTCAAATAGAAAAACTGTTTCTTGAAGCATAATCTGTGCATACTTCAAGAATTATTTAGGGCTGTTTCAAACCTTCCAAATGGTGTGAAACAAATTGATTTTCTAAAGCAGATTGAATCTGTCAATTCCCATGAGTGACAAAAATCAGTTATGCATTTTAAGGCATGACTCAGACCTCAGAAGGGATGTGCCATCTCTTACTTTTCAGTGTATTTTGCATTAGTAAACACTTACAGTTCCAAGGTCAACAATGAAACAATCTCCTTTGTTGAAGCTGGTCCAAGCCAGGGGGACTTCCGTGGCTCTTACAACTCTCCGGCCCTTGATATGAAGCAGCCTCTGAGCACTCAGATCATTAGTAACAACATGATTAAATCCAGAGGCAACACCACCTGCCTGAATAAAGCAAAACAAAGCAGTCAGCTTTATTTCAGTTTGATTTCTGCAAAATTACCTTTTTTTTTTTTT
>VXBA01002422.1:942611-1081358 GCA_013399895.1 Serilophus lunatus
TTTTTTTGCTACAGATGAGGAGCTAGCAGAGGAAAAAGTATCTTATGCAATGAGAGAAAGAGAAAGCAATTTACAGCACTCTTTTGCATCATCCAGAGGATAAGGTAACACTGAACCCCATTGTTAGGACAAAAGTCTAATAAGGACTCAGGAAAGGCAGAAAAATGTGCAGCTCCTTTTAAGTTTTCCAAACTTGAATCTCAGAGGTCTCAGTCATTTTAGTCCTGGTTATGTGTAGAGGGATGGGTAATTCCACAGCAAGCCTGTAGTTTTATGAAAAGAATATTTGCAGCTTAGGAAGCAACCTAGCAAGGAGTATCAAACTCAGAAAGTGAGGCCAAAATGTTGAGTTAAAATTTACAAGTGTAAATATAAGCATAATCCTGTAAACTGGCTTGGCAGTCTGCCTCTATTGCAATGTTCTCCACTCCTCCAGAAAACCCAGATCTTGGGTTGGAGCAGAAACTGGCTCTTGAAATTACAAAGAAAATAAATAAAATGTAAAAGACTGGGCACATCACTGCCAAGCTCTCTTGTGGAGGCAGAATTTCGAACTTCTCGTGCAGACTGTGAGAAGTTACAAACCCCCACAATGGAGAAAAAAAAAAGGCTGAACTATGAGTCCCATAGGTCCTACTATGGGGAGATTCTCAGGAGATACATTACTTCATTCTTCAAAAAAAAAAAAAAAAAACCACCCAAAAAAACCCCCCAGAGATGTTACAAAAAAAAATTCTTTCAAATTTTCATCTTCTGAAAGTGACACATGGACTCTGACACTATATCTTTTCAGAATATAAAAACTCTGTATTTGGGAGGTTTTCTTATCTGCTTTAGAAAAAACTGGAAGTAAGACTGCAAAAGCACCATTTTTAGACTCAAGTGAGATTTTGGTCTTTTACACCCTATTCATGTTTCTAACCACTTGAGCACAGTGGGTTCTGCATTTGAACAAAATGATTCAGTCTATGACATAAAAGGGATTTCCATGAGATTTAATACCTCCCAGACAGAGTCCCTACTGTAAACTCCCTTAGGCACACAAGTATGAAATCTCAGGGCAGTTTTATTTTGGAGGAAAATGTTTTCACATATCAGAAGAGGCACTGACAAACAAGCTGCCGTTTTCTGTACTAGCACTGGGACTCTTACAGTTTAAGAGGGGTAGTTCAGATCTAAACCCACTAAGCATTCAGTAAAAATTTTTAAACTCTCCATTTACAAAGAAACACTTTCAATTTTTACATAGGGGACAATGTTACATACAGTTTCTGAATACATTTTGACAGAGTCTTTACCTTGTATTTAATTCCTTCTTTGAAGTAACCCACAAACTCAGTAGACTCATATCCTTGAATTTCTCTGCTCTGCACAGGCTTTCCTCCTAAGTAGTCATCCAATTGAACAGCAAAGATAGCTGCAGCTGTGCTTTCATCCTGGGTGCATTCTTTCCCTGAAATGAGAAGAAATATGTCTATAAAGCACTAATAGAACTTTGAATCCTGTTAGAGTAATTGTTTTGTAACAGTCAGGCATTGCCCATGTTTAAGGGGCAAAAAAGCACTATTTCTTGACTACTTGTAGAACTGTATTCATAAGGAAAAAACCTTGAAAAATAAAGTTTTCTTCTCTGAGCATCCTCAAACAAAAGATTACTTTAATTGAGTTTAGCATAGTAGTTCAGCAGTAAAGATTTTTAGACTTTGAGTTAAAGTGCAAAGACAAAGAAAGGTCATGTCAAAGGACTGTCTGGATGGCAAACTATATGCTAAGAAGAACTCACCAAGCCAAAATAATCCAAAAGCAGTCCTCTTCACACTATAATGCAAGCAAAACAGTTTGCCTGGTACAGCTGCGAGAACGAAAAGCAGCTTTGGGGCTCAGATATTTGCTTCAAGAGGTCACACTGTTTTGTACCTTTCAGATCAGCTTCTTCCTAGGCCTGTGGCAAAATGGCCTCTTCACCTACTGTGCTAATGGCCTAATCAAGCTGCAAAACAGGCTGTATATCAAACCAAAGCTTTTAATGCATGCCTACACATTTCTGATGAACATTTTCAGCAGTTTTGATTGAAGTACAAATAGGATCAAGTCTAAAAAAAACAGGTTTTTCAAGAACTTTAGAAAAATAATGAAAAGTGAGGTCTTCCATTCAGTTTTTATTTTTCTAAATAAGAGCAAAAAGCTGGTATACAAGCAGCAGTCCTCAAGAGCAGCTTCTCACTTACATTATCCATTTCCCTATTTCTGGGTGACTAAGTGGAAAAACATCATAAAGCCCAGACAGTCCAGACAGAGATACCTCTCACTGGCTGTGGAAGAACGGGAAGTGTGTAGTGAGGTGTCAGTGTCACAGGAGGCTTGTGACACCTTTCCTCAGTAAGGTATTGGGAAAGAATAAAGCATAGGAGAGGATGCATAGCAACACCTAAGGGCATCACTGACCTAGCTCCTTCATTCTGGAGAATGAGTGCCCTATTCATGGCCCAGCAGTGCAAATACTACAGAAAAAGTCTCCACCTTCCAACAACAACTATGTTTCTCCCAGAAGCAATGCCATCAATTCAGCTTTTGTGGAGACACAGGTGATATAGAAGCCTCCAGAAAATACCAAGGATGAAATAGAGCAGGGATCCAAAAAATAATGGAGGCATAGGGAAGCAAAGAGCATTTAGGCCTGCCCCCAAAAAGGTGAAAAAGTAATTTACTGAAAGCAGGATGTAACAAGAAACCATGGGGAAAAAAATCTGCATCACTCAGTGACAGAAGAAGTCACTATGTGGAAATATGCTGGGTACCACCTTAAAGTTGGTGATAAAGTTTTGGGGGTATTTGGTTTGTATTCATACGCATTAGGACTAGATCCTTCTAGATCCTTCTGATTTATTGCTTGCAATTACATAACAGGGTTCAGGGTTAAAAAATGGTTTTTGAACAGTGTTAGAGATAAGAATTATTACTGGCCTTGGTCTCACTGCTGCTATGCAATAAAATACTCAGAGAAACTCCATTTAAAGAAACATCAAGTGGGCATCAGTCCAAGTGCAGGTTATTCAAGTTCACATGAAAAACAGATTTACCTTACAGTCTGAAGCACAAACAGCTATAAATAAGACAATGTATATAGGAAAAATTGAAAAAAATTACCAGACTAGATCCCAGCTCACATGAATGGATCTTATGACTTCATCTCCAGGGGCAAGGGTTAAAAAAAATAAAATCATACATAGAGATTTCTAAAGATACTAAGTGGGGTATCCTACAAGTAGCTTTATACTGTCATGGTACATGATGCTTCCACTAGTGATAGTTTCAAGTCCAGACACCTCCCTCAGGATTAGTAGTTTAGCTATTACGGCATCCCTCAAGTACCAGCACAGACATCTGAGCCAGGATGTCTGAGCAAAGTTAAAAATGGACACAGCTACCATGGCACAGATCCCATTGATTGCTCGGCCATGCCAACATTGCAGCACCTGAGTTAGCTTGTTCAAAAACGATCCAACCTCAACATCATTCCACTGTATGTGAGGTACTTGGTAAAACAGTGACTTTCCCATAGGAAGCTTCAGGATGGCAGAACAACTGTTGGGTCACTTTAACCCTAGGATGCCAGCCACCACTCTAGACTGTCAGCACATCAAGGTCACAGACCATCCTCCTACTCCTTCTAACCCCTCAGGTGTGCCCAAGGCTGGTATTAGGAGGACTTTTGCCACTATATAATAAAAAAATCCAATGTTCTGCTTTTATTCTGAATTTGAGAGTCTTTTTTGCTGAAGTCAGAATCCATTCACACTCAAACCCACCATGTGTGGCCCTCACAATAACATAAACCACACATGACCAGCAGGAGTAGCCTGTGTCACCACATGTCAAGGTCCTTGTAAGTATCCAAGACTAAAGTCTGCAGGATTTCCACCTTTCCTTACATCCCAAAGTCCGAGCAATAATGACTGCTGAAGCTGTCCAGAGAGTCCCATAAAAGACCTACTGCAGTATTCCTGTCCGCAGGTTATACAGTCTTTGCTCACAAAGGAAAAGTTTGGTGTACATAAGAGCAGTGTAAACCAGTTTCTATGGTTCTTTCCCTGGGTGAGACTGGCCCTCCCCGTACATCTTATTTGAAGTCCTGATCTCCTGTTACTATTGAGATTATCCGTCCTGCTACTGAAGTATCTTGTAAGCAGGAAGAGATTTCCCAGCAGTGAACCGCCCTGCCAGCTGCACAACAACAATGGGTGCCCAGATCACCTGAAGCCATTCACAGTATCTGGATATCACAGAATCAGCATATGTGCACAAGCACGTACAACTACAGCTCTTCAGCCGACAGCAAAGAGGTTTTAATTACTGTGTCACTCACCGTTTTGCCTTCGCTTTCAAAGAGTTGCGAAGAGTCGTTACATCGTTCCCTGGGAAATGCCTAGTAGTGCTCAACTACCATAACTAGTTCTAGCTTCATTACCAAAGGTTTAAACAGTCAAACCTTGCTACTAACTAGCAGCACTGCTGACAGAGGAACCTCTGCCAGCAAGTCATTTACAGTGCCAGCTATAATTATACTTTTACCAGGGACAGACACTATCCAGCTTGCCAGCTGGAAAACTCCTACACGTACAAAACTAAACATGCTTCAAACATTTATGCAGAAGCAATCCTACAGCTTTATTTACTATTCTTTCTTCAATGCAAGCAAAAGTACAATGAGAACCACTGCAACTTAAACACATCAATGTTAACACCATTAACCTATCTTTATGCGCATTCACTGAGATGATTGCCTACAAACAGAAACTTTATGGTGAAACAAAGTAATAGGTTTCAGGCAACTACACAGCAACCACTGTGGCTAGATGACTTAGTGGCCAGACAGGGAAGTCTTAAGAAATCTCCAGGAGATGAAGAAGTCATATCCTTACGTCAGATCTCTATTTTGATATAAAGTATGCTAAGTCACAGTGGAAGACAAAAGACATCAGCCCAGTTCCACTGATCCCAGTAGGCTGTCAGGCTGATATTAAAGAGATTTTACAGAAATCCCGGTGACCTTGCATCTGATCTCTGTATCATCAGAAAGCAAAATTAGCCCGGCTGAAGGAGACAACACCCAGACACAAATCAAGACACACCATAGGGAGATGGCCAAGAGGAAATATTCATCCAGGTGGAAACAAAGGTAAGAAAACTCTTGATGTGAATGAAGGCAGGATTTCACTCATAAATCTCTGCTGCGTGAACCCAAGACTTGACTTTCACCCTTCAGCACTTTTACAAACTAACATCGCAGAGGGAGCAAGCGTTTCAGTTCTCTGCCATACCCCACTGTCCCACCACACAATCCCTGAGCATCGCCCCAATCCTTGGTAGCAGTCCTGCTTCTGCCTCCACCTGGAAGCCTCACACCCGCAGCCCTTCCGAGAAGGGCGGGGAAGATCCAGCTCCCAGTCCCCAGGAGCCCCGCAAGAACCTTCAGCAGCAAGAGCGGGGACGGCGAACCTCACCCGCGGCCCCGGCCCGCCCGCTGCCTACCGAGCCAGTAGTGCAGGCGGTAGGCGACGCCGGCCCCGCGGCGCTCGGTGCGCAGCACCAGGTACGCGTCCCCCACGAAGAAGTCGCCGTGGCGGCCGGGGGGCACCGGCACCAGCTCCAGCTTCTCGACGCGCCACACCTGGAGCCCGCTCTGGCGCCCGGCCTCGGCAAAGGCCGACGGGGGCCGCTCGGGAGCCATAGCGGGACACAGGAGCGGAGAATCAGCGGAGCCGGACCGCCCGCATCGCCTTTATAGCGCAGGGCGCGGCCCCAGGGCGGGGCCGGGCGGTGAGATGCGTCTGCTCCCACCCCTTCGCGGCTCCCGGGGCCGACTGAGCTTTAGTCTAATTATTAATTTTTAACACGCCTGCAAAACTCAGCTGGCGCCTCTTTTCCTTCTGTGCACAACACTGTAGCATAGACTTTACAAAAAAACCCAGTCTGTCTCACTGCAACCGGATAATGTTTCTCTATTCTAAAGTCATAAGAAAACAAACCCTTAAACGTCAAGAAAGCAAAGTACAAGAGGGCTAACACAGTACCTATGGGTGTTATAGCGCTGTGCGGTTTGTTTCTATCATTATCACATGTGCCTTGTTTCTGTAAGCTGCTCATACCAGAATACAAAGAGTTTCTGTAGCTTGTACTTGTGGCTGGGCTGTTTTTCACCCGGGCTGGCATGCTAGAGCACAGCTCTCATTCACCCAGTAATCCTATTTCATTTTTACAATATTGCCAGCAGTCTTTTTCTAGGGAGAAAAAAAAAAACCCACCCAAAACCAAAAACCTACCCAGAATTTATATAATTTTTCCTCTCAGAAGATTTAAAGCTGGTGATTTTCCAACACTATGCAACAACCCACAAGATTTAAACTCACTTCCTACTTGTCTACCTCCTTTGTAAATGTTGGCACATCAATGTGGCAATTGCAGTTTTCATCGCAAAAGCTATTTTTGTCTAGTATTAATAGGAGGTAAAGCAGTCTGAGTATGATGCAGGTAGATGCAGCTCAAGTGGTCAATGCATCCAAAGATGCATTTCAGAAAGCGTTTTGTTTAGTTTCATCATCTTATCCACCTGGAAGAGTTTTTAAGCTCGTAATTTCCACACTGGGATGTTTTACCAAGTTAATACCAGAAGAGTGCAGAACGGAGCTGCCTCCTTAAGTGGCAGAGGCACTGTTAAATGCAATAAAGTATAAAGTAGCTGGAAAGTGTCTTCTTTGGGAAAAAGAAAAAAAAAAAAAAGCAAAAAAAAAACCCACATCACAACCAAGACATTTGTTTAACTACCTTCCTTCTCCTTTTCTTTTCCTTTTTTTTTTTTTTTTCTCTTAATTTCCTGTCTTTTTCTTTCCTCCTTTCTTCTTCTTCTCTGTGTCAAGGAAAAAGATGTCATTACACCATGTGTACCTACTCTCATCTCCCATCTTGGTGAGCTCTCTGCCATCAGTTTGCCAGACAGAGGTGTACTGTCACCATAAGCTTTATCCTCCTCAATGTTTAAAAAAGGGAACTGGGGTGCTCTGTTTAGACTAAGGTTCAGCTGAGCATGTTACAAGTTCGTAGCCAAACATTTTATCCTTCATTCTGCCAGGGCTGCAGTAAACCTGCTTGATAAAGCACTATGCTTCTCAAATGAAGCACTTTTCTCTAGATGTTCACCATGTGAAGAAGCAAAAAACTCAAGGAAGAGTGGCCAAAAAATTCTGATAGTTCCCGTTTCAGTATTGTATTTGACATGTTTATAAGAGATTCCTCAGATTTGCCCTTCCATCTATTGCAGTTTTCTCCTGTTCACTTTTACTCGCTTAACACCAAACAAGCTGTTTGGGTTTTTTTCTAATTGCATGCCTTTTTGCCTTCTTGTGCAATAGTTTTCCTTAGTCAGTGAGGACAGAACTTACCACATACTCTGTAATTCTATGGATTTATTATTTCTTCTGAAGTTGGCAAGAGGCACTCACTTTGGAATTGTGCTGAGTTTTGCCCATACAGGAGCTCAAACCAGTCTAGTGTTATGCAGCCTCATTCCTCCTATATTCTGCCTGTCTTGCCAAGCTAAAATTAATTGTGCACAGATTGCACAGGACAGGTTCATTAAATTTATATTTCCTTATTCTAGCTTTAAATCTTCAGTTTGCAGACTGAATACTACTCTAAGCAGAATCCCCATTACTGGCATGAGATCCATGCTAATGCTATTTGTTTAGCATTGACCATTCCCAGTATCACACATCAATGGACAAAGTTTTAAAGACACAAGATCAGTTTAACAGTTTTGTCTCAGTGTCTGGGGCACTACTCAAATACAAAGGATGTCAGTACTGACAGCAGAGTTTTCTCATGCCCAAGTTTGTCTTACTAGGATTATGTAGTCACTTACTGGCTCCTGACAAAGAAAACCTTGGATTGAAATTTGTATCCTAAGTGCCAGAATACTTATTTGTAGTCTTCAATATTAATTTTTGACTCTTTGTAAATCTTGCTTTCTTTTCCTAAATCTCTCTTCCAATGAAAGTTGTACTGTCTTCCACCATTTCCATCTTTTTTTTTTTTTTTTTTTTTTTTTTGGGTAGCAAAATTAAGCTAGTATTGTTAACACTACACAGATTTTCAAACCTTTTAAATAATATGTGTTACTGGAAAGTGAAATTTTGAGAAAAAATGAGAAGTATCTTAGGATTTTCATATTTTAAAGCAATATTTAAAATTACTTTTTACATGATTTTGCATGTCCTTTGTTATAGTAGTGGAAGTGGAAAAACCTAAAAATAACATTGTTTTTGTGACTCACAAGTCCTTGGCCAGATAATAATAATTGCTATGTTCCTTAGAAATTGCACTGTAATGGCATTTCAGAGAATTTTGTCCTAATTTACTAAAGATTATATCTTGCTGATAAACCATGGCTTTTTCAGAAGGATGGAAAAGTTTTAGCTTTTCAGTAACAAGGGGAAATAATTTTGCTTCACACTCTTTCCATGGGGAGAGGCTGGATATTGCAATTGGCTGCCTTCACAGACCAGGAGCACAGCCATGGAGCAGAGATGAAGATTTCTGGCTGCTTAACCACACTGTTTTAGGTATGGCCATCTTTAACTGCCTGTCTTTTTCCCCAAGTCCTGATAGATCACCCAGAAATGCTAGAAGGTGTTCCTGCTTCTAATCTAGTCATTAAAACAGCAGATTCAAATGTATTGAGTTTAAAGCCATTTAATTTTGCCCATTTATTTCTAAACTATTTTGTTATATTGAATAAGAGATCTTTTCTCCTCAAAGTATTGTTGTCATATACTGCATATACACAGGGTTTGTATGTGTAGACATAATAAAAACCATAATGGAATGTCCTGAGTTCTGATTTTTGTCCCAATAAGCAATAAATTTTGTAAAAACACAAGGTGGTGTTTCCAGGTGATATACACAAGGAATATAAAAGGGCTCCCAGAAGTTAGGCCCCAGCATCTTTCTGAGCAGGAATAACTTCCAGTACAGACTAAGTCTAAAATTTAAGTCCTTCTACAAGGCTTGAATTAGTTCCAGGAACCAGCAATGAAAGGAATGAAAAGGAACATGAGGAAAGAATATTTACAAATTTCACAGGCGTTTCCTTCTACAAAGCTCATTTCTTCTTTACCACATGTGCCAAATACCCTCCTGAACTCTATGACTCTGCCTCAACAATGGGATTACAGATGTTTAGTTTTGCCTCCAGTTTCACATGACAAAGTTTGCTGTAAGCGGAGTATGTGTGTCAAAAGCACATTCTTGTCCAAACAGTCACAGAAGTCAGCCCCTGTTCTCATCTGTTCTGTTGCTGAAATACAAAACAGTAGGTATTCAGATTTAAGTCAGTTCAGAGATCTGAGCTAAATTCTTAATTGCAATATTAATCTAAAAAGAAATAATTATCACTGTTGCTGTACGAGCTGAAGGAGAATTAGACCATACAGCTTTAAAAGCCAAGCTATCAAAACCAGGCTATAGAATTATGTTACCATTTGCTGATTCTTTCCATTCTCTCATCATGTCCATGAGATTAGCTCAGTTGGCTAGAGCATGGTGATAATAATGCCAAGGTCATGGGTTTGATTCCTGTATGGGCCATTTACTTAAGAGTTGGGCTTGTTGATCTTGTGGGTCTCTTCCAAGTCAAAATATTTTGTGATAGTTATTGTTCAAATCATCCTGCTCCTAGTCCATCTTCAGCTAGAGGGGCTTTAGGAAAGCCAGAACATGCTGAAGAAAGACTGAAACCTAGCCTTCCTCCTTATTGTCAAAGTTCAAGTTACAAAACTATCAGATTAGAGGTATACAGAACTTCCTTTTCCTTCAAGAGAGGAGTCTAGTTTTAATCCTTCGAGTCCAAAGCAAATAAAGGGCCTTAATTGTACCTTTCAAGCAGGTGTCTAAGACATAGAGAGGGTAGGATCACAGTTACACTGTGTGATCCACTTAGCAATCATCTTGCTCCTACCTACAATCTGCTTGGCTTGCGTGAGCGGTCTCACTCCCCATGGCCATCTCTGTGCTCCCTTTACAAGCAATGAGGGATTCTTCAGTGGCACCCACCACTCTCATCTGTGCAGGTAAGGACACCACATGACCGGCTGCTGAGAAGCTCTGACTGTCCAAATTCATTCATCATCAATGAGGCTAAGTAGGGCATGCAGAAAAAGTGATCTGAAAAGTGAGCCTTTACTTCAGTCAAAGCATCTAGGCAAACATTTTTGATACTGGGATAGTGAGAAGTTTTAATTATGGAGCATGTTATAGCTCCTTGTATTTTTCTTGTGTTCTTCCCCAAAATATTCAAAGAGCAGCATAGATGTTTAATCAAGAAATTAAATTCTGTGTTCATCTCAAGCCATAGTATATTATAACTCAAGGAGTCAGGGAGATAGAATTGAAGCACTCCTTCAACCATCACCTACCTTCCAAAAGACAGAAGGTCTCCTCTATGTTCATATGACGTGACGTTTCGTTTCATGTTCATGAGAGTAGACAAGTTTAGAAAACTTAAACTCATCAATTTACTCACCTCATCTATCTAGATAGAAAAATGGTGCCATTATTTGCATCAAAGATCAGTTAGCTTGTCCACATTTCCTACTCTGGAACTGCGAGGAATAAATACCAAAGGAATAAGTCATGCTGCTCTCTACATGGCTCAGTAAATTTCACCAAGACCATCCTGCTGATTCTTAAGTCTTCTTCCATATATTTAGATATAGTAGTCTAAAATTTGATGAGAAAAATCTCCAGCTTTTTTCAAGGTGTTAAAGTTTTCAATTAATTAGTGTATGTTCATTAAAAGTAAAAAAATGGAAAAGGCATTCTTTGTTAAAAAGATCCAGAGGTACTGACCAAAAATTACTACTCAGAAAGTTTAATTAAAACAAGGTTATTTTTTATCAGATGAGTATTGCTACAAAACCTCTTTCACTCACTTTTATCAATTTCCACTGTGTTTCTGGGATTCAAGTGCGCACTGATTTGTGAAACAAACATTACAAAGGATGGAAGAGATAAACTGCATAAACTGGTGTTCTGTAAGTGTGACATTTATCCATTTTGAATTTGAAAAGACTCTAAGTTCAGTCTGACTATAATTCCAGAATGATCTTTTGAGTGCCAAGAAGCAAATATTGATGCTTCTTATCTATATGTTGCAGCTAGAGTTTTTGATGATGGTTTAAGTTACTTTTGAATACTTTTGGTAACAAGGGGCAAGAAAACTGCTGCACTCCCATTTACCATCAGTGTCATAATTACAGTTAAAAGCAGCCAAGTAAAACTGAGGAAGAGAGTTTTACCCAGAAAGAAAGGAAATAAGAACAATTTGAAGAAAATGCAATCATCTGTTAAGCTCATAGATACACTCTCCAACAAGAGATCCTGAAATATTGGATCTGGCAATATGGGAGTGCAGACGACCCAGGGAAAACAGCCTTCTCCATCTGCATAAACCAGTGGCTCTTCTAGAATAGGCTATATTTTCGATTCCAGGCGAAACAGTTGTAAGATTAATTAACTATGAATAAAAATAGGATTTAGGCTTCTTTAAATTTTCAGAATAACACAATTCACTCCAGTGGTATGCCTTTTTTTTAAAAAAATAAAGAGTAGCTCCTCATAAATAGATATCTGCAAGTACTAAACTGAACAATTAAAATTACTTTTTCCATCCAATCTCACATATGAACTTATTCTGGATTTGGAAAACACATACTGAAAATAATGTTTTTGAAACATTTATTGACCTTCACATAAGATTTCTCACAGTTTTAACACCTTCAACAATTTTTCTGTTTTTAATTCACTAGTCATGAGCACTTACCCAAGTCACTCAACAAATATCTGAAACAGAAAATAATTGTAGGGAAATAAGAGGAAGATTTTCTTTTTTCTGACTTCCTGAAAAGTCTACTTGAAGGTGTTTTGAATTTGGTACACCAACTTGTGTACCAAACATTTTCTAGATTGTTCAAAATATCCAGTTGTTATCAAGCTCACATAGGAAACTGTCTATGCCTCACACTTGTTTTCTTACAGCACAAGTGTATTGTTACACTTTCACTAATAAAACATGGTTTTAAACTCTCCAAGAATAAGACATTTGAGAATTATGAACGTAGTTACTGTGTGTGAGCCTTTATGTGTTAGCCGTGTTGCTAGCGCGAAACACTTAAGGTCGCTAATGGGAGTCCTGTCACAGCATTTTAAAGTTAATAGGTTAAGCATTGTTTCAGTTTGAAGAGGGCAGGAAGGCTTCCTTGACCAGCTTTCCCCAAGTGAGTAGTTTCTGAGATCACTGACATTTATTGGGAATCAGCCTATGCAATTTAGGAGATCTAAAAGCAAAGCTGTCTGAAGGAGAACAAAGACTTTCATACATTTCTTTCTACATGAGGGTCACCTGATTTATAAAATTAACTTCTCCCTTTTCCCGAAGCATTAACTTGCTTAAAAGCTGCTGACATCTGCAAACCTGCTGGAGGCAGCTTCTAAAATAGTTATCTTTTCATAGCACATGTTCAAGATGGCATCTTGATATTGCTCAAGAGGTCTGCAGAAAGATCTATTTTAAATCAAAGTTTAGGACTGATTCCTGTTTCAAGATTGTGAGACACGCTTACTAGAAAAGGATCCAACCTCTGTTTTCCAATTAACACTATATCAAGAAGGCATGGAGGTGCCTTGACATTAAATGTTGTACTGTTAACATAACATTATGTTTCAATATTGATTTTATGAGTCTAAGAGCCACTCATCAGGAACACGTTTTTTTCATGAGAAAGTTTGAAGAACACACATGTCATATCAAATGAAGTCTAATTAGTAAATCATATAACTCCCTCAGTCCTAGACTCTAAGACAAAAAATTAATTTTTTGGGAATCAATACACTTTATTTGTTTTGTTTTGCACAGAGCATGCTAGCCAGCTTTTAAAGATGTAATCAGAGGATATGGTGCATATTGAAACATTTGTTTAAAATACACTCTTTTTTTAACACATCTAAACATATTTGTTTAAAATATCCCATTTCCTTCCTTGTCTTTTCCACAAGGTCAGAAAATCTCCTCCGTAGAGAACACAAAAATCTCTTTCTTTCTTTTGACTTTCTCTGTTTTTGGTTATTTTCACTAGTAACACTGTATGTTGTTTACTTTCAAAGGTACATAACCATCAACAAGAACAATTATCCTCACAGGAAAACACGTAAGGGAACACAGCTGTTTATGACTCCATGTTTTGGAGCCAGTTTTCGACTGGCTGCCAGGCAATTGCTATTTTCCTGTCCATCTCTTGAGACCAATGTTCAAGGAATACCATCAGTGTTTGACTGGTTTTCCTTGAATATGTAGGAAGCAAGTGAAAAATAAACTGTTTCTCTTTACAAAGTAAAATATAATAGGTTAAAGAACATGTTATTACTGATAAGTTTATTGTGTGAAGCATAGTTTTAGTACACCCTGCATGGCAGGCACTTTCTTGTTTTGGTTTTTTCCAACTAAGAGAGGGCCTCTGTGGAGGAAAAGCAGCACTTAAGTGTTTTGAAGTTTTATGTTTTAAACTGATACTGAATAGAGTTTCTGTGTTTCATGTGCTGCCTGTTGGGTTGTAACTCGAGGAAATCCTATGGTATTAAAACTAAACTGATTCTTTATGAAAAGAACCGTGTACAGGTGTCCTGCACCCACAGCTGCCTTTCTGGCTGTGCACATCCCACTGCCTCCTTCAAAGCCCTCTCCCCATGATTCCACAGCTCTCTAATCTCCCTGGTCTTATCCCTGTTTCTTGTTCTTCACCACCATGTGCACAAAATTTAGTCAGAATAGTCCCAGCACTTACTGAGCAGTTTCAGTTGTTGGTGACAAAGGAAAAGAAGGTATTATTTTTATCTAAATGAAAAGAGGTGTCCCAGCACATTTTTCATTTTGCTTCCCTCCTTTATTTAGCATTTCACAAGTCTCTTATGTGTCTTTTTGGATGCAGTTACTGCCTTTTTAAAAAAAAATTCCTTTTTTGAAATAAATTAATATTTTTCTTCCTTATACGAACTAAATAACGCAGTGTTAGCTAACTGCAGTTGTATTATAAAGGTAATAAAACTACCCTACTGTTATCACCACAATGTGATAAGGTGTAATGCAATGCTCAAAGCAATGTTTAATGGAGCAGAGAAGTATCCAGCATAAAATTGTTCTTTACATTTTTCCAGTGTATTAATTTTAATTGTGGTCAGTATGCAATTTTTTATTTATAAACCAATCTGCTACCTTTACTACCTTTTAGAAATCAGATTTCAGAAAGTTCTTAATAAATGAATAATAACTCTTTAGGTGCTAGATTCTTTAGTCTATTGTTAGGTTGACTGTTTCGTGCCTCTTTATGATTTTGTTTCACAAGAAAGGCATAAAGTTTGGTATTTTAAAGGCTTAGTGTGACAAGGATCTCAACACTTTCAGCACCAGTATGTTCCTAGAACCTTTTAAAGTGCTTGAAAGTTAGTGACCATCTGAATACTTCATGTGAGTGTGCTTAATTTTTCAAATGTATGGGTCTATGATGGAAGAAGGATAAAGTGTATTTTTGTTGAACTTGGTCATAAATTCATGGCAAAAAAATATAAACTAAGTTATAGAACTATTGACAGCTCTTAGATTAGAATTAGGAGTCATAAGTATAATTCAGATATTGAGTCTACATGGTAATCATTTGTGGTTAGGATGTCAGTTCGAGAAATCACAGTGGTCATGGCTAAATTTAGCCCAAAGTACAATAGTTTTAGAGAGAACACTGAATTTGAAGTATATGGGAGAGATGGTAGGCAGAGAATGTCTTGAGCATAGACCTTGAAGTCTTTCTGTCTGTTTTATAATAAAGTTATGTAGAGGAAGTTATATATATATATATAATATTAATATTAATAACTTACAGAATCTACTGATTTATCTTGATAGAATCAGTATCTGTGGGTGACAGATTTGAACATACTTTTGTGTAACACTTGCTTTTTCTTACCTATATATGTCACATATGGTAAAGTATTTAGTATACAATAGGCACTCAAAGCAGGTGAACAAACTGAGCAAGCATTTTCAAGAAACTCTTAGGTTCACAACTCTCAGTTTAGATTCTTAGGGTATCTCTTATTGTATATTTGCCAGTAAAGAGGATTTTCCATGCACAGATTTATTGAAGGTACCTTTGTTTCCTTAATAGCCTTTTTACCTAGAGGCTCTATCAACTTCCACTTTCCTCACTGCAGAGCAGCCCTGTGCTTTTTTCCTGACTTTAATGAAAGAACAAAGATGCCTAAACCAGGAAATGAGTGTTTGTAACGTGTCCATGTGTCTCACTCCCCACTGCAGGCAAGCATAAGAGTCTACCCCATGTTGTAGGTCATCACCAAGATTTACCTCTGACATCCACATTTTTAAAGATGAGGAGTCATGGACAGAGGTTAAAGGTCAATTAATTCCTCTTTTCCTCGGGAACACTGGAAATGCCTTCACATGTGTTATAAGAGATCAAGTCTACCTGCAAGAGTTTGTCTGAAACTGATTCTTCCCTCATGCCTTTGAGACAGTTAATTTACCTGCTCTGTGCCTTTTTTTTCCCCATTTGTAAAAGGACCAAAACAATAGCATTCAATTGAAAGACTGCTACATGTGGCACTTCATTGCAGCGTCACTCCCACTACTCTACAGAGGCCCAGGTAAAATTTTATCATTAGCCATGATTAGCATATATATGCTATTATATTCTGTTTACCAACAAGAGCTCCAGATCCTAACAACATCTAAAACTTAATTTGTCCCAACCCTTTTATTTGCCATGCACAGAGAAAGCACCTTTCACTTGGCTGGGTTTGTCTGGCATTAAGAAAATGGGTAATTTCCTGGCAGACAGGGGATTTTAGTCTTTCCAAACACAAATTTGGGGAACTGCAAATTTCAAACAGTGCCTGCAGGCGCAATGCAAGAAGCTGTCTTTAACAAAAAACATGCCCTTTTTTTTGTTAACATCTTACACCATCTTTTTTTCATGAAGTGTTGCATCTGGGAAATCATGAAGAAATGCTGAACCCCACAACAGTGTACACAGAGCTATAATTGCTTAAGGTATTCTTACAGGTGTCCCAAGCTTTCTCAAGTGGTATGTTCCTCACAGTCTTCTGGAAAGGGCAAAATGATCCAATATGCAATTTTCTTAAGGTAAATCACTCTCTAGGGTGCATTTACCATGTAGCTTGCTTACAGTTGAAGTCTAGAGAGTCCAAATCCAGCTCTGGATGTACCTCCAAAGCCCTCAGCAATGCAGACTATGATAGAAAATGTTTCCCCATTACACTCAACATTCATACACACTGTTTAGAAAAGGAATTGAAACTACACGTTGAGCTTCCAGCAGTCAATTCCTAGTAAAGGGTCAAGAGCAAAGCAGCTGTTTCTATTACAGGAAGATTGAGTGTAGGAGGGTTTATTTTGGCACAGTCTGCAGGTCACCAGCTCTTAGGTGCAGAGGAACGGGAGTTTCCAAAGCAAGCTCATGATGGCACTCAGCACTTCTAGTTAGCAGGAGCATGATGGACTGTGTAATTTCATTTGTTTCCAGATGACTGAGGGACTTAGAGAAAAGAATGAAGAAATTGGAACGGTTGGTAAGCAAGTTTTAGCAGTACAGTGAAATCTATATGAAGAGGAATTTATTAAGTAGAAAGAGATAATAATGTTGATTTCCATGTTATTTCAGAAATTGAGACTTAAAGGAAAAAGGTCAAATGCTCACTAGCAAACCAGAGAAAGTGCATTTAGTATGTTTCTGTTCAATGGTGATATTTACAGTAAGAAACAGATATTTTGCTAAAACATTTGAACATCATCGATAAAGGCTGTTAACCTCTGTGCCAGGTTTTGTACTGTTTGAAGGACCTAAGCCTGCATTGTTACAGTGGGTAAGGGCTCTCAGAGAGCTCATTCTTGGCCTCATAGGATAGACAAGACACAGCCGAGGACCACTAGTGTCTTCTGTAGCACATTAAGATGGATACATTTCTTGGGACCAAGAAATTGGTATATTATTGTGGACAATGGTGTGGAGGTCATATCACATTGCTCTCTTTTTGGTGTGCTGTTTAGGCTGGAGTTCCTGTGAAAGGAAAGACCTTGGCATTTAAATACTGTCATTCTATAAGTCACATCAGGCTAGTATCAAACATGATGGGAGAAAATGCTGTTTTACAGCAAACTGGTTTCATCAGTGAGAAGATCAAGATTCTACTCATGAGAAGTTTGTTCTAGGCAAGAAGGAACCAGAAAATTACTTATTTCATTAATATTTTTCTCTTTCTCACAGTGCTTTGGCTATCAGGCATGGGGACTGTGTTGGAGGGCACTGTCAAGTGTCAGCCGTTCAGGAATACAGGAGAGGTTTGTTGGAAGCTAAAAAAATGTCTCCTAACGCATTAAAAAGAAGTTCTGCTTTCTATCTGCCTTAGAAATCCACCTACCATGACCCTCCTTTGAGTGTTGGTTACTCCCCAAGATAATCTCGGTCAAGAGATCTGACAATCAGCAATATAGATCCTGTCTATAGCTGCAGAGACTCTGATCAGAAGAGTGTATTTTTCAAGGAAGTACAAGCTATTCCTTCTAAGGTCAGTTTTGTAACAACCACATTTTAATTTCTTCATCTCATGTATATGATCAGCACTGCAAATCAGAATCTGAGAAAATGCAGCATTGTCCACACTGAGCCCATGAAAACCATGATCACCCTGGATGTTGCAAGGATCTCACTTTATAGTGACCTTTCAGCCCAGATATCTCCATTTTTTTGCTCTGGACTCATATGAAGGCTTGGGTCTATTCAGTTTACTTGAGCATTAGTGTCCTCCTAACCCTCCCAAACCAGGGGAATTATGGATTCTGCCAGCACCCATCAATCCTTTCTTACCTAAGTTTGTTCTCTAGATGAGCCTAGATCCAGTGTCTGTAATGTAACAGAATGAGCACTCACATCTCTGACTGCCTCTCCCTGCTGCAGCTGGCACAGCTTTTCCTTCACCTGGTCCAAGAACACAGTGTGAACACCACACCACCATCCATGCCACTGAGGGCAGAGAAGTAAAGATTCATCAGACCTACACAAAGAAACAGGAGTGGCTGTCATAAGAATAATCTTTAAGTTCATCACAGAACTCATTCTCAGACATGTTTCAGACTTGAATCAGAGCACATGTTGAAATGCCTAAAGACATTTGTGTTCAGCCAATTCATGTGTTCTAAAAATGTGTTTATTGACTTGCTGCTATTGCTATAACATTCACAACTGTCACCATCTACACTGCTCCCCGAACAATTTATTTTTTCCCTCAACCCTTTATTTGTTAATCTTCAATAATGTAGGTGAGAGCTGTTTTATAATGAAAATAGAGGCATTCTGCTTTTGGAGATCTCTACAATGAAATATTTGGGATACATATATAACCATCAAAGCATCCACCAAGTACCTGCATATTCTGAAATAGTCTGTATCTTTAAACAGCCTAATATGTACATTTTAATTCCTACAAATAAACTACCACATATAATGCTGTATAATCTTCTGCTAAAGGCTGAAACAAGAAAATATTCCTCAAGAGATAATCTTTCCAACTCCATCAAAGTGAACACAAGCTGGAAACAGAATTACATTCTAGAGGCAATTAATGGCCCATGTCCCTAGATCTCCAGTAAAATGACATTTCCCTTAGGATATGCCAGCTGTCCTCCTCTCAAGGTTGCATGAGCCATAATATTCTGAAATAAATATAATTAAGAATTATTATTGTTGCTGTTGGTTTTGTTATTATTTCAAAATATTTTGATGTAGGGTAAACCAAGAAATTGTCTTTTAATTTGACTAACCATAAATGAAGGAGATTTAGGTGGCCAGGGACTCTGGTAGTAGCAGCTGTGGATCCCATTTACTTTCACAAGCCTTGTATGTAAAAATTCTATCAGAGTCCTTTTGCTTTTTTTTCTGTGGCTTAAGCCTAGGATCTGAAAGTATTTGTAAGCTATAGGGAAAACTGTCTGGATTCTAGGATTTGAAAAGCTACGCTTTTTGTTAATCAGATAGGTTCCAGAAAAAGGAGCACCGAGACACATATGATAAACAAAAAATATTCTGTCCATGGCCTTTGCTGCGAATGTACAAAGGAAGTAGTGTTTTGTGCTACATGGTATGCATGTGTGTGTACTGTAATTAACTATTGTGTGTAGTAGATTAGTTTCAAAAAAATTAACCTTACAATACGTGAAGTTATGGAAACCACCCTAAAGGGCAGAAACCCATTGTGGACTACCCATTTCAATAGAAATGCAGATATGAACAATTGTATCTACAATGAGGACAGCAGACGCTGGACTTGAATCAGTGGCCTAGGAATAAACCCTATTACAAGGTTGAAATTGCAGTCTTACCAGAAAAAATTTACACTGACAAGCAGTTTTCAGCTGGTAATCCTGCTTCTATCAGGTATGCATAGACCTAAGTGACTTTGCATGAGCCAGCTAGTGTGTATTCTGTGTTCTGAGTCTGTTATTTAGAGCTAGGAAACAGACTTTCTGTGATATTGAAATTTAGTGGGAAAAACTACTGTTTGGTCTATGCTTCACTTGAGGCCACTTAAGCCAGGTATGTGGATTCTACTCTCTTTCTCCTGCTCCCTACTGTTCAAGCACAGGTCCCTGATTTCTTTAACACAATGAATGTGCATGTTGTCAAGGACTTACCTATGTTTAAATGCTATGATTTTGACTTCAGGTTGAATGATCTCTAGTGTAACTGGTCACAAAATTTGGTAAATTAGCTTTGTACTGAAATTGAAAATTAAAATATATGTAACATCTGGTGACTGCCATGCCTTGAACCAAGATCACTGAAGTTAACTTTACATATTTGAGTAAACTTTACATATTTCTTTTAGGTATGTTAAAAATACACTTGTAACATTTCTGTTTAAAAAACCCATACCACAATATTTAGGAGACAAAAAAGCTGTGATACTAAAATCACATGTGATGTAGCTTCTTGGAATAAATATCATAGAATCATTTGCATTAATTTCCAAATCTTTCCAGAGAATTTAATTAATCACTAACTTACCTCATAGTCATCTGCATTGCAATGATATTAAGAGCTCTCTGCTGCTGGAGAACTTATGAGAGGGCTAGAAGGAAGGCTAAAACAAGGGTGTCATTTAACATTAATGACTTATCATTTTTTGGTATCCATTTCCTCATTTGGAAGAAAAAGTGATTTGAATTCAAAGTGGGTAGGATTTTAAATATCTGGTAATATTTACTGCCATTTGCAAAAGGAGATTGTGAGTTTGGCTGGGGATAGTGCTGTTCTTCACCAAACTACATTTTGCAGAGTCAGACAAATGTAGCACAGGATATGACACCAGCACATTGGTGATCTTTCAGAAACAAGACTGAATCTTAAAATGGTGAATTTTCTCCATCAACCCATTCTTGAAAAGCGATTTGCTACTTTCTTTAGATAACCTGTATTTGACTCCATTGTTAGGTGTGCAGATTTAACTGACCATTTCCCTTGATCTTTGCAGGTTGAAACGGATAGCATAAAACAGATTGTTTCTTGTGAGATACAAGATGGAAATCAACAACCATCATGTTCTGGTGGTATCAGTATCATCTGCATGAAGAAGAAGATAAATTTATTAATTGAACAAGATAAAATCAAAATGGGGGCTTAGGCAGCAGGACGAATGCCTTGTGAAATCAGGGAGGGAACAGAAATGATGCGTGATGTTGCATGTTGAAAACTTGATAGTTATGAATATTTAACCATGGGTTGATGGATGTGATGCATATCAGAACTGTATAGGAAAGAGTGCCACAAGGAGGAGAAAATATTGTACACTGGTAATTTACATACTTTACTTGTTGCCTTTCTAATTCTTTTCTGACTGAGTTCTGGTTTCTATTATTGAAGCATTTCCCATTGGCCTGAAGGTGAGAAAGTCTAAGTGAACACAGAAATTGCCTCTTTTTCATGTATCAGGTTAAGCCTGTGCTTAAGAATTTTGGACTAGTGCAGCTAGTCCTTAGGTATATTTTTTATTTAGAGATCTTTCACTGACATTGATCATTTTCTTTTAAACTCCTGACAATATGTCACTAAGGATACTCACAACAGGACATTTTAGTGCAGAGGAAAATAAAGTGTAAAATTCTCTGTAGACACAAGTCCTTAGTTCTACTGAATTTGTATTGCTGTACAGTCTGCAGCTTGCTAGTTACATAGCCTGAAGTTTCAGTGAGCTGAAAAGATAACAGTATGTCAAAGCAATTAAATAAAATGTGCTGCTCTCCTCCAGACTTCATAAGGGAGATCAGCACTACCTCTGGCCTCTCCTGGAGAGAATTTCAAAATGCTTTGTTGTTGTCAGGAACCTATATTGGGGGTTTTGCATTGCAACTTGCCTTTTTGCTTTCCCCTGTTTCTTTTCAGAAATCCTGACTTATAATTACTTGTTTCACAGGTAGAATTTCACCAAAGAAAACCCTTAGTCCTCAGATTAGAGCATGGACTGTAACATTAAAATCCCCAAAAGTGCCTGATTCATAACAAGAACCTGAAACTCAATTTCACACTCACAGCTAAATAACTTCGTTGTGTAGTTCTCAGACTTTATGGAATTAGCTTTTGGAGCCAGTCAAATTATTAAAGCATTAGTTTTTTCCTGATATGGGATGAGGAAGGTTCTGAAACCCTGAAAACATTTCCTAAGATATAGCTGCTGTAGATTTTCCTGCTATTGTCAGTTCCTCTGAAGTGTTGATGTTAGAAAGCACAACATTGGAGTTGTGGTACAAACATGAATTTTTTTCCCCTCAACTGATTTTGCAAATTTACATTACTGATCAAGACTCAAGGAAAAAAAAAAAAAGTATATTTCCTTAAAGAGAAAGGTTTTGTTTGGCAGGTTTTAAGAGAAATTAACATTTAGTTACTATTATGAAAACTTGATCATCTTGAAACAAAGCAAATTTTCCTTGAGATAGAATATTACTGGATAAATTTCATTTGTCTGTAACAGCTAAGTAGAATTTTGCTTTTAATTACTTTAAGTAAACTATAAAACAAGAATCTGCTATAGCAGATTGGCAAATAAATGAAGACATGATTTATATTGTCATGAACACAGAAGGAGAAAGAAAATATTGTTTTTCATGGAAATTTAACTTTATATATATACATAACATTTATATGGTTCTTCAATAAACTATTTGTCCAGGTATAAATGTTTGCTTTGGACAACAAAAAGGTTTTTGTTCACTAGCTCAGTTTTTTTTCTCCATTTTATAAATAGTAAGTTTGCTGAATTGCTCTTTGGGTAAGAATCCATGAAGGGCTCAGAGGAGAGGAGATACAAACATTTGTAATGAAGAGTTAACTGAATATGGATAGAATAATGAATCGGATTTTAAAAGATATTACAAAAACAAAACAAAACAAAAAACAAAACCAAAGAATTACTGTGAACAAAAGCCATTTAAATTGAATATTTCTCTTCCTTAGCAGATTTAATGTTTAATTCACTCATTCTGAGGGAATGCACTGATTCAAGTTGTGTCTTGAACTTCTAAAGTACTTTACAACTTTTTTGTACACAGTTTGTACACAATCAGTGTTATTATAAAAGGACAGTTTCTTGCCATATATTATGAAAAAAAAAATGCTAGCACAATGAGATGGTGGTCTCAGTTAGAGCTTCTAAATGGAAAAATTACCATACAATACTTTCATCCAGCATGTCAAGCAATTCAACTGCTAGCTTTTTATCTGTGGAAAGCAGAAAGTACAGGCAGATACGCCACAAAGAACATGATAAAGATGAACTGATTAGCGGTGTTTCCATCTGCTCTGCAAAAAAATAAACCTACAAAACACATTAAAACATAAAGCTCCAAAGTTATATTCTTCAGCCTTTCCTATGGAAATCTTTTGGCCAGTAATTTGTGACTACAACACAATTAACTACCAAAGTTAGATCCCAACACAGTATTAACTGCAGGGTTAGGGAGGGAGGTTTTTTCCCTAATTAGACTGACATCTAGTGGCTTCATTTACTGATCCCCAAGCATCCTCTGTAAATCAGTGGATTTGCTTTATTAAGGCCTGGGAGCCAGACACTTTATGTGCTTATAATCGTGTGGTTTGGGTTCTTCATACGCATCAGTCATATATTTGCCAGTCACAAACAGTATTTTGGCCTCATAAGAGTTGATTCGTGGAAAATGAGTAACAAGCTGAGGCAAGTCCTGTCTATTTTCTGGAAGAGGAAGGAGCAGCTTGGACCTAAGCCTGGAAAGCTCTTGCATGACTATGATCTCAGAGGTCCTTTTTGGTTTCATTTCCCCTTTCGCCTTTCCTTGTGGCTTCTGAGAAGGGCTGGATGATCTATGGAGCCTCTAGCTAAAATCAGAAAGCTGCTTTAGCCCTGCATCCATATTGGCTTCAGACCCCTGCACTGTAGTTTGCTGTTGGGAGAAAGGCCAATCAAGTCTTGCATAAAAATTTCTTTCAAATAAAAGATTTCTCTTTTCTTGGTGAAGGATGAACAGAATGGCCTTATGATTAATATTTTTTCTCAAGTGTTGTAATACCTGACAAAAAAGAAAAAACCCAAGACACACGCATATACAACAGAGCATTTATTATTGATCATTACTTGCAGTCTGGCTAGTCCTATCTGCACAGCCTAGTACACCCACTGAAGATAAATGTGTAATTGTACTTTAGTGCTATTTTGTACCTGTGCTTAGATGAAATAACGCTTCTTGATTCCCTCTTTCTCTCAGTTCTGCCAAGTAACCTGAAGAAGCAAATTCCTAGCCCTAGAGAAAGCCTCTCTGAAGCCAAAAGCATGGATGTTCAGGAATTTACACTTTCATACCAGCCTGAAGCAACTTGAGCTATGACTTTTATTTTGCCTGAAATACCCATCACTAAGTAGCAACACAAATATACCCACTCCTTCAGATTTTTATCCTTGCCTCATTAAGCAGTACATCCTTGACAAGAGACTAAATGTGTGCCCATGGCAGGGCAGCACAGCAGGGGGCTGGGATTAGCGAGGCAGCACTGAATCCACAATAGTCTCACTTCCCACAAGTAGAGGTGACAAAATGAACCTCAAATGAGAGAAATGTTGAAGGTCTGATTTCCATCCTTCCTGATGCACGTTCATCTTTCTCTGCATTCCTGGGCACACCCAGGCCACAACTTTAATTAGAGCTGCTCCATTGCTATCCTAATATATGCCCAGGTGTTATATCCTGCCATGAGCTATCTCATCAGTCAATGTCACTCAAGCATCACCCTTTTGCCCAGAGGTAGAGGGAGGCCCTTTCCTACACCCAAGGATGCTTCTGGGCAGGGTAAATGACCAGTGGAGCAGCATTAACACCCTAAATAGGCAGTAAAGTATTTAACTTTGTGCACAAGCTAAATGATGCCTTATCTCTGTTTTGCTTTTATGCTCTAAAAGCTGTTCCCTGACTCTGTTACAAGAGCTCCTTGTCGGCCTCAAAATCTGGAAGAAAGACATAGTCTGTGAGGGTATTGCAATCGGCCTCAACAAAATACAAACTAATTTTTCCCACTTTCTTTAATACTCAATGCTCAGGAAACCTGAAGGAAAGCTAACGTTGCAACTTTCTCTTCTTTGTGCTTATTCGTTCTGAAGACAGAATGGGGATATTTTTCTAAAAGAAGGTTGTGGTCCATTGAAAGCTAAAGGCATATGGAAATCTGTCCTTACCAGCAGAACTGTGTTTCTGAACAAGAATGTGGGTAGGCAGCTTACTGGAGAAAAGTTAAGTTCCCATAAACTATTTTCAGAAGTCACATTTCTGTGCTACCTTTTTCAGATGATTTTGTTTCCCAAGCCATGATCAGCTGTGCTGTACAACCAAGGCAGGTCACTTCCAGCCCAGGACCCCATGGCTGCAACACTTCCAGCTATAGCAGGAAGTGGCCAAAACTCACAGTCTCTACCCCACAGATTATACTCAGACTATCCAAACACTGAAGCACAGCCTGGCTCTGCTTAGGAGGAGGTGAGCAGGCTTGGGTGGGCACTCTGCTTGTGTCCTCTACAGTGGCCCAAGCTTCCCATCATATGTGTGTGGGGGCAGTGAAAGGCAAGCCACCTGTCCCATCACAACTAACTGCTGTGTTTGCCTTATGATTTAACAACTTGTGAAGAAAAATTGACAGCTGATAATTTATATATACAAAGTAGACTTTTCTTGTTTTGCAGAGGTACTGGCAGACTCACCAGGACACCTGTAGGCACAGGTAGATGCCAAGGTCAGCAGAATGAATAGCAAAGTTGCTTCTTGTCTAGTCTGTGCCAAAATTGTAATAACTAAGACTTTGCATTGCTACTGCTGACACCATGAAAAGACAATGTTTGCATTTGCCCTGCCACAGGTGTCAGGAACACAGCTGTCAGCTCTGCAGGGCCGTGTGTCCTCTCTGCCCGCTTTCCTCTCCCTAGCACTCCTCCCTCTCTGTGGCAATATCAGTCCCACAGTATGGAAGCAGAAAAATTCAGAATTTGCCTATATTGCAAGAAGACTCAAACCCACATAATGCTTTGCAGAGATTTTGTTGAAAGGGTAGGTTTTCTCCATTTCATACAATGAGTAACATACATCACCAACTTACAAGTTGCATAAATACTCATTCCTCCTTACCACTCAATCCTCTACCTATTTTCTTCAGCTCTAGTTTTCTTCCTAAAACCAAAGTTTTACATCCAGAAGTTTCTGAAGCTATTCTATAATTCTCCATTAATTTCACCAAAGCAAAAAATTCTGTGCATTTTCACACATCCCACCTCTGCCAGCTTTATTACCATTGAAATTCTGTGCATATGTTTGTATCCTAGGAACTGAAAATCACTGATCCAAAATACTTGCAGATCCATATGCACAGTGGTGAATAAAGAGCCCAAAGAGATGCAATGAACAAAAAAGATAGAGATTTGACTCACCACTCTACAAAAACAGGGACTTCCAGACAAACTTTATATGCTGTACCACAGAAGGCTTCTCTTTCTTCTCTTCTAGGGGAAGTTAAGTGAAGGGACAAACTTGCAACACACCCTTACTCAGGAATTGTTTATTCTTCCATTGTGGAGAAGAGCTGGGATATACAGCTTACCCATCTATGTTGCTAAGAAACAGGGCACTGTTGCCTTGGGACTTGATTCAGAATTCAAAAATGAGAATAGAATCTCAGTAGACTGCATAAATGCAGCTTGAAGCCTAGCAACAAGGCTACAAGTTCAATGTGTTTCTCTTACATGGTAGAAAACAAGGGTATTAGAAGGATAATATATAACTAAGGGAAAACTGTAATTTGAAAACAAAACAGAGCTGTTGTATCGCCAGTTATCCTAAGGGATGTGGCTGTGTTTTACTAAACACATATTTATGACCTGTAAGCTCTGATGCTGCCCTGTGTTTATAGCTACTATGACAAATGAATACAAAGCAGCATCAGTATTTACTGATTTATCAGTATTTCCTGAATATTCATTTGTTCAGTATAGCAGAATTAATTTCTATTTGTATTTCAGTTTTCAGCATTCTGCCAACGGAACAGTTTAATAGTTGCTACATGTGCTTTGAAATGGTCACTCCAAATGGCATGGATTGCATAATTTGAGAACATAATTTGAGTTGGATAAATTGGGAACAATTACTCAACCACATACGCATAGACTGTTTTCTATATTTGCTTATGTGCAAGTGAAGTATAACTTATAAACTGTAAATATGTTTCACACCCTTCCACCTTAACAAATGGGCATCATATGCTGGTGGAAATTATATTGGTTCAGCTATACCCTGTACCCTCTGGTTGCAGAATGTCACTATGCTGGTGAAACTCAGGTCAGCACTCCAGCCAGTAGGCCAGGTTTGAGCTGAGTTATAGTCCTTAGCTGAGTAATCTGGGCTCAGTTAGGGTTTTTTTCCTTTTGGGTGTTCCATCATGAAATCATAAAGAGATATTCTTCATCTCTATAATATGACTGTGGACACAATGGGCTCAACTGGGGATGAAGAAGGAAGAAAAATTCCATGGTGCAAATCACCTAAAGCCATCTGAACAGTTATCACATTTGTTTCCTTGTTTTTCTTCTTCTAAATATACTATTTAGACAACTAAGAAAGGGGAGGGGCGGGAGGGAAACAGCTTTCTTCCTTAAATGTTTCTAAGTTTGCAGCCCTTTCATGCAGCTTGTTAAACATTTATATTACAATTACTCAGAATCAGGACCAAAAGCCTGCCTGGAGAAATACCTTTGTTTTTTGCTCGGATTGTTTAGAAGGACATTCAAAACCCTATGAGAGGGTACACTGATACAATACTTTTTTCTTTGTCTTTACGGAAATTAACATTTCTTCAGACTTTTTGCTGAAAGTGAATTTGGAGGTTGTAGTTGAACTTTGTGATAAGACTTTGGATCAGTTCAAATAAAAAAGATCTCACAGCAATCCTAAAGTAAAGGATAAGGTACAATTGGATGGTCCTTTTCAAGTTTATGCTGCTACAATTTTTCTGAAGAGAAAATAAAATAAAACAAAATTCCTTAAGAATTTGAAGATTTGAGTTCCTTACATCACTTGAAGAAATGAAATAATTTCTCATTGCCAACAGATGGCAGCATGTTACTTACTTACTTTACAACGTAAGTAGTCTTAAAACCCAGGAAAGCTAAGCAAGAGGGCTTGATATTTTCCTACATAAAACCTCCTCATGTTTTCAGCTAAATATAAGCCGTTTGTAGACTTAAATAAGATTAAGGAGACCTTAAGAATACAAGCTGGAAAAAGCAATAAAGCTAGTCAGGATCCTAGTCTGAGCTGCAGAATCGTCTTAGGGACAAGCAAGCACAGATGGAATATCATTCCCAGATTTAACCTTGAAAACCATAGCCAAACTTCCTGCCTTGATGGAACATATTTCAGCGAAAAAATAATAGGAAAAAAAAGGAAATAAAAATCTTCACATTCATTATTTGTAAATGGTAAAAAGGTGAAAAAATATTTTGAGTGTGATGTGTTCTTCAATATCTTTTAGAGCTTTTTAAACTTCAATTATTTAAAAAAAGGGAAGAAAAAAGGAAGTTTTCATTTTGAAAACAGACAATTCTTATCAATACAGCCTATGTTAGAAATAGAATCTTTTGTTTCCTCAGGCTCTCTGCTTTTTGGGATAGTGATCTATTTTTTTTTTCTGTATTTCTGTCTCAGCAAAGACAAAAATGTTCAGGCCCTCATTTGGGATATATCATAGTGATAACTCAAAAGAATCAGAAAGATGTCACTAGATGTTTGTAGTTCTGATTTAATCCTTGCATTCATGTAGAATCTGAGTATGTCCACTGAAGTCAGTGTAAAGGCAGTGTGAATCAGAATTAATTATAGAAAACTGCTGCTGGAGCAACAGAATAAAAGATTACATTACAGAAGTTTGCATTACTATGTAAAATGCTGATCAGTATGTTATAACAGGGTAATATTTCATTGTTCCTCAACTAAGATATAGAATGGTGTTTGAGGGCAAATGGTGGCTTAGTGTTTCTCTGCTACAACTCATTTCAGTAATGAACAAGCCTACAGATATCATAAATCCACTTCTTACTTCTCAAATCGTATTAAAGACTGAGTAGAATAAATCCTGGTTTACACTAAAATAACTGTTTAATTTCTCTCTGAGTAGTTGTTCATTGAACCGAGGAATTAGTAGCATGTCTACGCCATGGAATGCAACTCTGAAGTATCCCAGCTAACTCCAGGATCAATGACTACAGGTCCAGGTCAAGGTGGCACATCCATTGCCACTAATTAGTCTTCATATTTAGTGGAATGCAAACATAACTGTTGGATTCAAGTGCTAGCGTTGAGAAATGCAAGCCATCTCAGAGCTATTTTAGTCTTCTCTGCTCTGCACAAGGAGTTGTGAGGATAATTCTTTACCATCACTGCTTCCAGAGAGATGAAGGAAAAATAGTCTCAAGGTCTAGACAGGGGCAATTCCTATTTTTTAAAAATGCAATAGATAGAAAAACATCTAGGATACCGAGAGGAACGAACCAAACAATAATGAAAACCAATCCCTGAAAACTAGCACCAATACTTGTCAAATTTGAGTCCTTATAAATTTCTCCTTTTATCTGGCTATGCCTTCAAATATCTAGACTGTCGTTTACCTTAAGATATTGTATGGCACAAAACTAAAAGCCTTGTCTGGTTTTGCTGTGAGAATTACCACAAAGAATTTTTTATGGAAAATTTAGAAAGTGATTGACTAAAACCAAAATTATAAGAAAAATTATTTTATGTTTTCAAACCTATTCTGCTGTTTCCAAATGTCATAAAACTGAGAACACAAACATAACACAGTCAGCCATAGAAATGATAGCACAAAATTCTCTTACGATTTGCAATATCCTCCTAAAGAGAAATTAAAACAGAGAGCAATTTTCTGCACCTCAAATGTCTCCTTTCCAGTAAGAACCACAAATATGTGTATAAAATCAGATTGTGTACATTTGATATTCCTGCACCTTAAAACAATTATCACCTGTATATATTTAGTAATCCGGCACCTTAAAACAATTATCACCCCATAATCTTGGTCTAAGCCAAGTTATGGCCTTAGCCTTTATCACCAAGTTATAAATCTCTCATGAATAGGATTTAATTTCAAATTGCTGACAGAACTAAGACAGGGAACCTCCATTGCTGTGGATTTCAGCCATTGCATTGGTTGCTGCTGAACTGATGGTGTTCCTTTTCCTGTGTTCAAGTCCAGTGGGATTAGATTATCTGAATTTTGAATTAATAGAACTCTAGAAACTATAACAGATAGGCACAGTGATTCAAAATATATAGATTATATTTATTTGGTTAAATAACGAAACATTTTTTTTAGCTAGATAGATTTATCATCATTCATTCAGCTTTTATTTGTTTGGTCCCACTCTTTAAGTTCCATAGTTCTACTTCTGCTTTTTCTGACATCAGACAGCCTATTTCAAACATTTCAATAAGACTGGGAATAACCACCAGAAAAAGAGTTTTTACCTGTAGATGATATATGAGGAATAATAATGACACATCCAATCTCTGTTGGCAGAAAAAAAACCCCACAGATTCACAAATTATTTTCTAAAATAACTTGTACATGATTGTTTCTGTCATAATGACAATTTTGACTGGTTGTAATTCCATTTTATCACACTGATAATGTAGTTTAGAGTACAAAAGTCATAGAAATTACATTATGCCTGTGCATAATATTATAGTTTGTTCTTAATATTGTGTTCTAAAAAATTCAGACTATGGTTTCTCACTTTTTCCCCCCTCACACCTTTGCCTGGCTGGCTTTTCTTCCCTTTCTTAAACATGTTTTTCCAGAGATGCCTTCTGACTGAGGCCACCTTGCAGCCCCTGATGCCAGCACTGATACATGGCACAGCTTTCATATAAAACCTCACATATTTCATTGGTCTAGAATCTAACAGTAAAATGCCCAGTGTAATCTGGGCAAAATGCACCAAAAATTTTTCTTGTAGCTTATGGATAGCAAGCCATAACTGAATTCAGGTAGACAATTTTTTTTCAATAAGATAGCCAGGGAAACTGTATGCTCTGTTTCAGTCATACAATGGAAAAGAGCTGCACTAAATTAATCAGCACCAAAAATGTGGAGTCTCACAGTTTCCACATTTCTGTTCACAAAAGCACACTCAATGAATGAGGGATGGGGATTCAAGCTTCATAGCAATATCCATAGAAACATAAAGTGTCCCAGGTGGAAGAGACCTTTAAGATCATCTAGTTCCAACACCCCTTATGTTGGCAAGGGCGCCTTTCACTAGACCAGATTGCTCAGATCCCCATCCAACCTGGCCTTGAACACTTCCAGGGACAGGGCATTCACAGCTACTCTGGACAGCCTGTTCCATTGCCTCACATTCGTACACAACAAATAGTTTCATGAGTTCAAGCACAACATATGAACTGTGTGCAGAATATAATAAATGTTCTGAAAATGTGCTATTCTTTAAGGGTTGTATATTGATCAAAATTACAGTGTCATTCTCACCCCCTGAACTAAGTAGAGGAGGAGTGGGAAATAATATCTGTAAATACACAGGAAAACAAGGGTTTAACAATTTCTTACAGACTTTGACTTTTAAAAAAATTTACAAAAGTGTATAATTGTGTCAGATCTTTATGACTAACATTAACTTCTATAAATCAAGAGCAATGTAAAACAAATTAATAATCTCATGGAAATATATCCAAGAATGGTATTTCCTTTTAAAATAAAAAACCCCACACCAGAAGAAATGGCTCATCTATTTCTTGAATTAAATGTTCATACAGACCACTGGGTTGTTGCAAGCTGAATCCTAGGAATCCAACTGTCCCTATTCGATAAGCTCTATCTCAATCTTATGAATCACTTTCATGTCCAGGTACCTAGCCTGGACATTAGAAAGTTACGCAATGTATTTTCTAAAGCATTCTACTGGATACATCCTGGCGACTTTTCAACACAATAGTGTCCTTATCAATACCTTTAACTTTAACTAAAGCTGTAAACTGGGGAGAGGAGAGACGGGGTTGCATGAAAAGGGAAGGAGAGTGGACATGTCCCAGAGTGCATCATTGGCATCATATGATATGGAAGGAGGAACTGAGATCAGTCTTGATTAGCACTGCCTTCAGACTAGCAGATAGTGAACAAGAGAAATCTAGTGGTTCTGTCCTCTGTGAATAAGTAGGGACCTAATAAATGTTCTTTGAAAATTGTCTTTGAAATACAGTTTCAATCATTACTTTGTTGCCATTTGATAAATACATATGAAAGTGATTTTCTGCAGGATATTTTTCCTAGTAGAAAACTAATTTCTTAAAGAGCAGACAAAATTTACTAGAATTCATTAACTGCTTAATAATGATAATTCTCTAATTATGTAATGTCACTTCCTCTTACAAATTAATTTTCTAGTAATCCTCAGATTTCTGTAACAGATGAGAATAATTATATTAGCTTTGCTGAATAACTCTAAGTCCTTAAACTCTTTTAGCTGAGCCCAGTTTCATGAAACAGCCAAATGATCATTGTCTCTATAATGAAGATCTGCAGTTCTGAATACTTTATAGTGTAAGTACAAAATTCTACCGCTAGAGGCTGGATATTAATTAGCCACATCTCTTTCAGGTTGATTGACTAATCATTTTCTAACGCTCTAAACTGTAAACTGCACAATAAAGATTTAAAAGTTCTGAATTCACAAGTTTCTTGGTTTAGTGTTTCAGAAGCCAAATCAGATATCATTTGCATTACTACAAAGATGTTAATCAATATACGCTGCTTCCAAAGGCTGAGTATCAACTCAAATAGATTGTGTATATGCACATCTCTAAATCAGCTTCATTTGTAAATGGAAATCATTGATTCAACCACTGTATTACAATAATATGCTACTTTGTAGGAGCTGCAATATATTCACATGAAGGTGGATGGAGTTTGCTTTCATTATTCACTATGCTTAGCGCCCAAAAAATAAATAGAAAAAAAATAACGAGTCAGATAGATATGGATAGAACAGTGCATGAAGAAGCCTGTGTTTTATTTATTTAGCAATAAAATAAATCTAAAAAAGAAAATACTTATCTAACACCACCTAGCTTTTGTTTTTGGTTTTTTTTTCAATATCTCTCTGCCTTATTTTCACAATCCTTTTTCTTGCTTTTCTGGTAAAAGCACCCTCACACTTATGAATTAAACTTTTGTATAGCCTCTACCACCCTCTGCTGAAATCCCAATTTTGACATGTTTCTCTGTTCATTCTTTATGTTTTTATTTCTCCTTCTGTCTCTGTTTTAGTCCCTTGGGTTTTTTCTGCTCTTACTTTAAACTCTCCCATAACATGGTTGCTAAGCTGATGTAGCATCTGCTGATGGCTTTGCAGAGGTTTGACACCTTTTTTCTTGATTAAGCTGAATATTGAGAAATTAGATGTACAGCTTTGTTTAGTGACCTCTTCCTGAGTGCATGTCTTAATGGTAGTGAAAAATTCAGAAGTAAGACCTATCCAGTGAGCATCTTTATTTCTACGACTTTATGAAAGTTATCTATATAAAAATAAAACAGGACAGCCTCTTTGGCACTCACAATACTGACTATTTATCATCTAAAACGTAAAGCTAAATGCAATCTAAATGGTGATACATACTCATGCTAATAGAGATCAAATAAAAACAAAATCAAGACTCTTTTGTAACAAGAAGGTTTAGATCTTATACAGCTGACTGACAGACAACCCCCCTTTAGTAAGGGATGATGCAGAGGGTTAAATATTAAAAGTCAGAGCAGAGAAGCAGAGTTCAGTGAAAGTTTAGGACTGAAATCACAAGACAGTAACTCCTAAGCCCAGATTGGGTTGTGTCATCTGGCAGGCAAGGCTTATCCGGGTGTATATCCCTCAGTAGACATAATTTGAGCTGCTGTTCTTTAAGTAAGAGATCAGCTCTAAATATCTCTCTCTTTACAAGGCAAGCAATTCCTTTTCTGGAAGGCTTCAAATTATGGCCCCCAGTTAACAGATATTTCGGAATACCTTCCCAGTGCTGCATCTTGAAAAACTAAGTAGTAACACTAGCAACAGAGTCACTACATGTCAATAATCATCTGGAAATTAATGACAGGCTTTATATACAGCTTCTATAACAGTGATCGATATGGCAAAGAACACTGCCTCTCTGGGTTCAAGTTGCTTTGAATCAGGACAGTTGAACGTACAGATGGATAAGTTATTGACAGAACTTTGACGAAAAAGAGCTAGATACTTCCATCTTGAAATGGAAACACACTCACTGTCATGAAGTAGAGAGTGGAAGTTAACAAAGATGAAAGTGTTCTTTTATATACTTCTGCTCTGAGGCCAATTCAGCTGGAGGAACTACTCTACATTTGCACAGTATGCCTGCAGAGAGATGGCTAAAAAGAGCCGTGAGTGTGGCCATGTGGACAAGTGTTGTTGCCAGAATGAATATTAATATCTGAATGCCTCATTTTAATTTTTTTGTTCACCTTCCCAAGAATAGTGGTGTTTAGTTTTTGAGAGGAAAAATGCATTGCATGATCAGAGGGAACTGACCAAGAACAGTAGAGACTCGAGAGAGATAGAAATTAGTAGAATATATGAAAGACGGTGCACAGTCAGATTATGTATCACAGATCTGAAGGATGCAAAAAGGTCCAGTTTTCCTTTGAACAGTAATTTTGGAGGGCATAGATATATTATAAAAATTCATAAGAAATGTGCTGCCTAAATTGTCTGCCATGATTCTGGAAAAATTCCAATACCTCAGAATAGCCAGGACAAAGTTACAATAAAATCTTTTTTATCTCTTAATCTTACTCATAATGACAAGCATAACTCATAATGACAATAAATTAATTTACTGACCTAATTGATTCTGGTTTAACTTAATGATGATCAGACAGATGCGTTATATTTCCACCTCAGAAAATTCTTTTTACTGTTTGGATAATGTAGTATTCCTGAGGATCTACTTCAGAATGACCAGGACTTTACTATGCATGGTATCACTCTGCCTCCAGCTGCTGCCTAGGGTTACTGCTGGTATTTTCCTTACAGAGAGCAACAGAGATGCTTTTCCTCTTCTGTAAACCCTGAGAAAAACCCTAGAGATAGACTAAGTTTCCAAATCAGCTGCAACCATTTCAAAAGAGACAGAAAAGAGCCCCTTTTTAGTGATTTCTCATTTCAGTCTGTTTGTTGACAGAAAAAAAAATATCTGCTATCTTCTCAGTTTCCAGCTGTGGGGTCTAGGTTTCAGAACATAATTCTGATCTCTAACAAAACTAAAATAGTCAACAAACTAAAACAAATGCTACTATCCTTTGGGGTAGGGGTATTCTCTCACTTCCCCACTCCGTGTATGCTGTAGTATGCCCAGGTCTGGAGACAAATTTTATTGCAATTATGAGACATGTGGAGAGGAATGTAACATTGTGATTAAGTCTCTGAAAAGGTCAGAGACCTTTAGTTTAATTAGTTTCATTCATGTCTGGCTCTGTGCCAGGTTCAGCTCAAGACACATGTGCAGTCACAGACATGATACTGACTTGCACATAAAAAGCAAAGGCAACATCCACCAAAGAACTTGTTATGCATCCACTCCATGTGGAAGGGAAGAAAGAAGGG
Source organism: Serilophus lunatus (assembly GCA_013399895.1). Lineage (NCBI taxonomy): Eukaryota > Metazoa > Chordata > Aves > Passeriformes > Eurylaimidae > Serilophus > Serilophus lunatus. The sequence continues at coordinate 978,009 of VXBA01002422.1, forward strand.
CAGAGCTGAAGTCATAGTTCTAATTCTTAGAGAAACGCAGTGTGAGAAGGCAGCAGAAGAGCTCTTTGCTACTTATCTCAGTGAACTTGACTACTAAGATACCATTCTTCCTGGAAGAATCACAAATTAGAAAATGAAAAAGTAATGGGCTGACTTCATAGTCCGTTAAGGTCATTGTCCTGGGACATGGAATTGTGGGTCCCCTTACCGAGACATTTCTCAATGTGAGTCATTATAGCAATCTTTTTCTGGTACCCATTACTCAGCCTCACTAGAGGGCACAACTTCCCTTGTACTCTTCCTGTTATATCTGTCCCAGCCAGGCATTCAGTTGCAGTAAAAAGAATGTGGGTTAGGCAACTGAAGCTCTTTATAGATTTGTGCTTAAGCAAAAGCAGTTTATTCCTGGTTCATGGCTTCAGAGTTTGTGTTACATCCAAATCAAATATGCTTCGCATGTGATTACTCTGTGGCAGACAGGAATAAAACAAGATAGTCTACCAGATCTCACAAACAGCTGTCTCAAGTAACTGAATAGAGAGGAACTTCCTAAGTCAACATATCATGAAATTACAGTTAGCTATGTTAAGAATTAATAGGATTACTCTAAAAGGAGCACACAGGTCTTACAGCCTCCTTTCTATTGACTAATAAGTTCAGAATTTCACACAATTTTTTTCAGTTGAATACTCTTAAGAGTAAGTTTCATGCATATAGTGGGGTAGGACTTTCCATTTCAGTTCTGTGGCAAACCCAAGTCCTGAAAAATACACCTGGAAACCACAATAAAATCTTTATGTTCCTTTAAAATTTATCACAGGCTTTATGCTCTGTGAACTGTGTCATTTTGAAATTGGCCAACTATCCATTCCCTTTCTAAGTTAGAAAGTTTTCTAGGTGTATCATGATCATTGGAATAGTCAAAGCTTCCCCATGTCAAAGACATTAAAATTAATTATTTTTTTAAAAAGATTTATGACAGGTCACTGGTTCACAACAGACTTCAGTTCACAGCTGAATAGTTCCTGCTCTTGCGTATCTGTGTACTTAGCTGAAATCCACATAACTAAACTTTGTGAATATCAGAGAGCTTTTTACAGCTTCATGGCAAAGGGCATTTCAAAAACTAGTTCTCAGTAACCAACACCCTGTCTGGTCTGACCTGGAATAGCTGTTAAAATTGTATTTAGTTTGTGAAAATGATGATATATCTATGATTTTCTATTTTAAGTTCCTAAGGCCTCTTTTTGATTTGTTAACAAAGCTACAGAGATATAGCATGCCAAGAAAAATACAGTTTAAGATATAAATCAGCTATATTTAGCTTTTTATAAAAGAAATAGTGATTTCCTGAAAGAAATATATCTTTCATACAGCCGTAATTCTATCATATTTATGTAGTGTAACAATATACTTGCTTTTTCAAATCATTATCTTTCTAACCTTGTTTGCAAAATTTAACCATGCTTGATTTTAATGGAAGCAGAAGCCACTCTGATTTGACTAGTTACATAAATAGGTCTCAGGAACTTTTTTATTTCCTTACCACCTATTCAAATTCCTTGTAATTTTCTGTTAGAGAATTTTGGAGTCTGCTGTAAGATGAGCTACCCTAATAAAATTAAAAATGGAGAAATAAAGTAAATGAAATGCAGGTCAGATTAAAAAAAATCCCATATCACAACCCTGAGAAAATAAAATGTTAAATTTCATTTGTGAATTGAAATCAGAAATTTGTAGAGGAAGCACAGATTCTTGACAAATAATTTAGATTGTGCAGAACATCACACTAATGCCACTACAGAATTTCTAGAACTGGAATCACTCATTTTCAGTTCTCCCTAATATTTCAAAACATGGACATTTCTAATGTCTCAATAGGATACCTACTATCAAATGTCATCTGCATTTTCTCACCAAAGATCACCTCAAGCAAAATCTGGATCCTTATTAGCATAAAGCCATTGCAGCAGCCATGTGGGATTGTTCATTCACTTTTTGTGTAGAGTCTGACTGTCTTACACCTCAGGTAGCCCAAAGTCAGGGTATAACTGCCTACAGTTTACTTAAAGGTATTTGAGACATAGAATGTCTTGCCCAGGTAATGTAACTGGAAGCATTGTTTGGAAGCATCCAGTGAGATAAGGTCTAAAATAGGTTTTCAGGAAAATTAGAGACATATGCAGAAAAGTCTTGTTTCTGATAGGAATAATAAGTTGCATTAAAAAAACCAAAACCAAAACCAAAAAAACAAATAAACAAAAAAACCCACCAAGTAACAACAACAACAAAGCCCAGAGTGAATTTAAACTAGTACTTTCCTTGGTATATGCTCCTAGTTTTGTCAGTATTAACACTGAGTGCTGCAGATATCTTGCAAATCTGTATCTCTACTGGTGCTCAGATAGCTTTCTTTGATGAATTTCTAGAATTCATTTAATTATTTAAACATCTGATATGCCAAACATTTAATTTAATTATCCAGTTTGAGAAAAATACCCTTTTTTTAAACTGGAATTTTGATTATTTGAACAAATGCTCTCTAATCCTTGTTTTCTGACAATATTTTTTTCCTGTTTGTTTTCTTCATTTCAGCCAAGTTTAGTAAATCCCTACCATGTTCCTAAACTGAGTCACTACTTCTCCAAGCAGTGGAGCCCTAGCTTCACAGGAGTTCTTTCCTGACCTGGAAGCCACTCTTTAACATATGTGTCTTCATCACCTTTCATTGTATATGAATGCAAACAGCCTCTGAAACGCATGGACATCCAACAGGGTCATGCAGGTTCATAGAGATGTTTTCCTTTCCGAGCAACTTCTCCCATTAATTTTAGAAAAGCCTCACACTGTTTTTACGGCTGCAAGAAACTGCCTAGTCAACAAAAGATAGTGTGACAGAAATCTCATGCTTAAAGAGATTATAGATGAGGTATTTAACATGCATAGCACTTGGGATCCAGTTAAATGAGGAATGTAGGCTGCAAATGCTCCAGGGGATCTATTAGCAACAGTGTCCTGCAGTGAGAGTATCCAGCAAGGTAACAAAATAATTTGTAATAAGGATATTCCCAAGAAAAAATAAATCATTAATGTGTTCCTGCTGTGCTAGGAGTATTCATGACTTATGGAGAGGCTGCAGCAGTAACTGAGTTGGAGGAGTAAAACAAGGGGTTCCTTTTTAAAAGATTGATAGTGTTATTTTATACTAATCAGGTACAGTGGGGGAGTAAAACCAATATGTCTAATGACAGCTCACTAGAGAGGTGATTTATGCTGTGCCGAAAGATTTCAGATGCTGAATTTAAGCAGCCACCCACCAAGGAAGCATGGAATAAGAACAATAATTTATAGGACTTGAGACATAGCTCAGCTTCCTGGCTAAAAAAAGAGATATTAATTGATTTTATATGAACAATGAAATTTGATGGGTGTTTGAGTTTCTCTTAACCAGTGTCTGATCATGGTGTAAAAAACTGGAGCTCAGCAGAGGCTTGGCACATGACTGAGAGACATCAAAATTAGGGAAGACTTCTACCTCAGCCACTACTTCACCGTACCTGTCCAAGAGTGAGAATTCAGTTCTAGATTCAAAAAATGCCACCATTTCAGATCCTCTTGCCATAATCATCAGACCAGATTTTAGAAATCTTTCTGAATAGAAAAGTGAAGTCCCTTAAAAATGGATGAGAGAATTCCTGTCATCATTAAAAAGCATTTAATCAGAACCTAAAAAGAAAGAAACTAACTGCATACATCAGCTCTTTGTTAAGTTATATGCTTTAGACAGCAAGAGTCTGTGTAATCTGTGGCTGACTTTCTTCTAACATACTCTATTTTTCATTGGCTTACTGTGGGATGCCCTTTGATAACAGAGAAGTAATGGATTTCCTGCACTTACAGACTTTCGAAAAATCTGACTATCTTCTTTACAGAGAATTACTTAAATTTGCTAGTGTTTACTGAATGCTTTTGAATCTTCTGAAGGAAAATTCCAGATAAGGGTCAGTTGTTTTTTTTTTTATCTCTGATAGCTTAACTTGGGATTTGCCTTGATGCTGAACAGAGCATTCAGGGCAAAGCTAGAAAGCTTCTGGACTTTGGAAGATCAATCTTGCTTCTTAACCGAGAGTAAGAAAAAACCTTGGTATTCATTATTTTTACTCCCCTGATGATGTACATTTATAAAGTGTTTCATTTTTAAATGCTAAGAAAACAAACATTATAATCTGACAGCATCTGTCAACAGTGTCCTTTGAAAATGGTCCTGGAAGAAGACACAAAATATTGTTGATTTATTCCAGAAGCTCAACATTTACATGAACAGGAAATATACCCCACAATGGTCTATTACAGGCAACTACAGAGCGCCAGGAAATTGAATGTATTACTTTATGCTTTTCAACATGGGCTTTAGGAATTTAGATAGAGTGATTCCCTTTACTGAAGAACATGAAAAATTCTAATTTCCTGTTCCTCTTGAGATCTGAGTTTCCTTTTTGCCAGTGCAGTAATGCTGCTGTTTTTCCTACTCATTCATTCTGTCATATCAAAATATATTAGCATTTTTTGAAAAAGTACAAACAGAATGAAAAGACAGATGCTTTCACCATACTCATTAACTAGTTCAATAACTTTGTTTTGTTCCTCTCTCAGGTTTGCTTCCTGTACTAGAGTGGGTTAGCCATTGTCTTCTCCTGTTCAGCCACTGCATATGGAAAAGGGAAAATATTTAGTAAAAAGATTGACTAAATATATTTTTTTGCAGTACTGCAACAGTACAATATTATTTCTAAATCTTTTTCTTGCAAAGATTATAACAACTATCCTATGTAGTTTTCTGGTTCACATTGATTTCTCTTAAAAAACAACAACAGTTGTTTCCCATTTTCTAACAGTCATTTGTATGTAAGTTTTGCAGCCCTTTGAACCATAGCTCTGATATGTTGATTCTGGTGATCGCATATGATCATTTTGAAAAGTTGCTTTGGAGCTTCTGTTATATTTTCCTTTCTAGCTGCCCTCTAAATATTAGAGGTATACAATACAGTCCAATTACGAGGTTTTCCATAAAGGAGAGACATGGAGCAAGTCCAGTGAACGTCTATGAAGATAATTAAGGGACTGGAGCACCCTTGATATGAGAAGAGGTTGAGAACTGGGACTACTTAGCTCTGAGGAGGACCTCAGGCAGATCTGATCAGTGTATAGATGGTAGATTTGTTGTTCTCCATGCAGCTTCAATGTTTCTTGCATCCGGACTTCAGGGCTGCTTGTGGCAATTAAAAGATCTAGCGCAGCTCTGAAGTTTCTAAAACAGTAAACCATTAATATTTTCTTCTATTTTTTGATTACTCTGTTTAACTCACTCTTCCATTCTGGAAAGTCCAAGACCCTCTGGCAGGAGAGTTGTATTGAAAAATTTAATATACTCGCTTAGTCACAAACAAAGCAAACTGCTTCTCTATGAGACAATGAGCTGTGCCTGTAAAGTAACATCTTGTAAATCCCACAATAAGTGATAGAGTGGAGATAAATGTAATTGGGCCATATAGCCTGAGGGGGAAAGTGCAAAAAACCAAGCACAAGCAAGCTTTATCATTTTTATTGTATCACAGGAACTTGTGATTAGATGAAAACCTGTAGGCTAAGTGCCTTCTTTTGTATGGCACTTTCAGCAAACCATTGCTTATAGCCGTATCCACAATCATATTTCTAGAGATTTTTTCCCCTTCTGTCATCTAAATGTATGTTCAGTTACTTAAATGGGAACTCTGTTCATAAGCAATTACAGAACTAAGTCCTTAATGATAAAGTTGGAACACAGTTATCAAAAATAATTACAATTGTATACAGAGCTGAGACTGAATTCTAGGCTGCCTTGTACTGTTTAAGGCATAAACCAGATAGCAAAATAAGTGATATTTCAGAATCTATCCAAGTTATCTGCTATATATTTTTCATCTGCTTTTTGTTTAATTACTTATTATTTCATATCACAAAGCTGTCTGATAGCATGCCTAAGAAGTAAGTCATTATCTATATTGGAAGAGTCATAAAGCAAATTACAGTTCTACATGGAAGATTCTGGTACAAACATTGTTTAGAAAGTTTTAAAATTGCATCACAGTTACTACTGGGGAAACAAGAATAAGAAGAAAACCGTAGAATGTTATGAACAAGAAAAGAGGACTGAAAACAGCTGTGGAAACAAGTACCATCTCTACAAATAATATTTTTAATGTCATTTTGCAATTCTATTATGTACAGCACTATCTGCTCGAGGCAGTGCAGAAGGGTGCAAATGAATATCTCCTCAGCATGCCAGCTGTTGCTCTATAGTTGGATAGGCTGTTTTATGTCAGGCGACATTCAGGTTTATAAGAAACCTCCACACATGGTTTTGGAATAGGTGGCTCATTGGGATTCCATTGCCAGGAGCAGCAAGATCAATTGTACTATCCCAGCTCACAATTACCAACTCATATTGGAGAAGCAGGAATTAAACCTACAGTCAAGAACATTGGGATGCAGAGGCAATAATCTCACCGTATGAAGCCACCCTGCTGGTTCTTCTCAAGCAAAATGAAATGGGTAGATATTCATTAAACTGTTTAGAATACGGTAACCTGCCAGGTCCACTGACCACACTTGATTTGGATGGGTGGGCACCTCGGTGAGAAATCTACTTAGTAGCAGATAGCTCAAAAGCCTCAATTAAATGTTTTGTGAAAAGAGACAGCCCTGCTGAGCAATATTGTTATATCTTAGCCATGCCCCGCTGGGATAACAGATAAAGCAGGAGTAGTTATAGCTATAAAAATTTACCATACAACTGCAATGCAGCAAAAGAATTAAACTTCTTTTAGTGACAGCACTCAACTCTAATCGTATCAACATCATTAGAAGGGAAAATTCTGTCAAAGAGTGAAAAGAGACATAGTTTTCACACAGTTTTCAATGCTGCTACGAAATACGTGGCCCATCTTTGGGCTAATGAATTTCCTGGTCATTTTCTCTTTTTATGTCTGAGAAATTATTTGTTGCACATCAAAATTAGCATGGGTATGACAGAATTCAGACTGTGAAAGAGTATAAAGCTTTGAATACATACTTGATGCAAAATTATGTTTTGGATATTTTCATTTGCAATGTGCTTTTTTTCCCCAGTATAGAGTATATTAGGGTTCAGATGAACATTTTATCAAGTACTTTGGTTCAGTCTCTTTGAACAAAGTTACTTGTACTCCTGCATTGCCAAACCTTAGGGCTTTTTACAATCATTTTCAAAAATCTTTGAAGAAAACAGTATAAAAATGCCTTTGTGAAAAGCTATTTTAAAAGCTCTGAGTTTCTTCCTGCTAGTGCTTATATGCCACTATCAAAGACAAAGGCATATACAAGAAAGAAAGTTCCTTAAACTCCTAAGACAAATTTTACCTGTCGACATTCATCATCTGGGAATATCAGTAATTAGGTGGTCTCTGTCCAAGTTTCCTTTCTCTTTTAATTGACAACGTAATCTGACATTCACTCTCAAATGAGACACAGACTAGGGACAATTTTATAGTCATTGCTTTGTTAAGTTCACTCTGAGTGAAACTAAGCTTAACTGAATACTATTTTATTATTTAAGTCCAAACAGCTGCATCAAGGCATAAACAAAAAAGAACAGAAAATACTCTTAGATACGTCCATACTTCACTATAGATAAAAGGAAATTTGCCATTCAATGAAGTTGAAGCTTTAAGTGCCTCAGGTTGCACAAGAAAAGCTGCTGAGAAAAAACAGATTTCATAGAAGTACTGTTTGAATTTGGACAATGAAAATGTCCATTTAACAGCTTCTGTACATATTTTTTGAGCCTCAGGCCGTGAGAGTTAATTTTTTTATTTCTAGTTTCATACTGAAGGAAGTAAAAGACCCTTTTTTTAGCAAGATACACAGACCTAGACACAGAAGAGTAATGCTAGAAATCTTGTCTTTATTAAGATGTGGAAGGTGACCTTAAGATCTGGGATCTCACTTTCCTCTTGAAAAGCTAAAGAGACTTTTTGGTCAACACTGTAATCCCTGTGTTCTGGTTTTAACACTAGGGGGCACAATCAGGATAAAAGACATAATAGGGCAATAAAAGCTAACACAGGTTTATTTATCTGGGGCTCTATAAGCTGTGGGACCCCTCTAAAACACTAAACAGATACAGCAATAGCAACCCGACAATATTTCGCAATAATGAAAAAAATGAAATGACAAATGGCTCCTCCAAGCAGGCTGGTATGCTGAGAAGCAGGGAAAGGAAGGAGCTAGCCACCTCCAACATGGTATCTCCTGAATCTCAGAGACTCTGAAAGACAGAACAGTGAAAAGCACACTCTCCCCCCCAGGAACCCAAGGGGAAAGTTACCACACTGTGTTGTTGCTGGGTGGCCTCCTGCTGCCACTGTCCAAGCTTTGATGGTGCTGCAGGGTGAAGGGAACCGAGAAGCACCAGGAGGAGCAGCAGTCAACCCTCTCTAGACAAAGGTGAGCCAGGAAAAGGGGCAGAAATTCTGGGATTCTGGCTTTTGTGTGCTGGCAATCCTGCGTGACTTTGGAGTCCTCTTCCCGGGCAGGCAGTTCTCGCGTTGGGCACCGCCTCCCTATCCGAGATTTCACCACGAGGCAAGATGGTGTTTCCCACCAAAATGCCACGTGGTAGGCACCCAGAGGCGCCAGCAGCACTGCCCATGAGGCCTCTGCTGCTTGCAGGGACCCACCATGGGCAGTGGGGGGCCATGGGGCTGCCGCCACACCCAGTGGGGCAGCTGCACCACCTCTGCTTCTGCTCAGAGCCAGGGTGGCATGGCACGGCTCCTGACGGCCACCCTGTGCAGCCACCTGCACGGGGTGGGGCAGGCGCCATGAGCACTGGATGCCAGCAGCCCGTGGCACCACTGCTCCATAGAGTGGAAGCTCTGCAGGAGCAGCTGCCGCATCCAGTCTCGGTGCACCTGCTGCCAAGTGCTGGCTGTTCCTCCTGCATGCACCCTGAGCCACCATGGCGGCAGCGCAGGGTGCAGGGCACTGGCTGGCAGCCCAGGGCTCGCCCCTGCACCACCACCCGGCGATGGCATGAGACAGGCACCAGCATTGCGGGCGCAACTGCTGAGCTCCGTGGAGCCCATTGCTCTTCTGCCACCAGCATTGCTGACTGGCGTCAGCACGGCAGGAGCTGGGACCCAGCCATTTTTGCTCCATTCTGCTCCCCCACTGCTGGCTGCATGGGGAACAAGGGGGACCCCCAGCCGCCCTGCAAAAATGTTGGTTGCTGCCCCAGCCACACACTGGGTTGAGGGGGACTAGTCACTCATGCCGCACCCGGGTCCGTGCCCACCGTCATTGAGTCCATATCGGCTCAGCCAGGGGGAGATGGGATCAGTCGAGTTTACTCTACTTTCTGCTCCAGGAATTGGGGAAAACACAAAAGAAAGCGGTTTTAATGCTTCCCTCCCCCTTTCCCAAGAAACAGGACACCCTAACTTTAAACCCATTACACCCTACTGTTGAGCTTTCTTTATATCAAGTTTGCCAACCTAGTGAAGTCTATAAGCTGTACTTTCCCTGCAGCAATTAGACATGAAAGACAACTCTATTCTAAAGAAAGGAGTTTAGTGTGAACAACAAAACCTACATGTTCTCAATACAGTAAGGCAGTAAGTCATAAACAAAAGAAGGTCAAATGTATTTGGTTGAGGTCCCATGTGAAGTAATGCCCTTGTTTTATGTCCATAAGAACTGTGTTAATATTTCTTCAAACACCCGGAATCAATAATTTTGTATCTATTATATGGGCAGTCAAAGAGATGATGTGGAATATTGTATTAATATACAATATCTCTAGTGAAAGATGTCGCTGTACACGTAGTGGGTGAGGGGATGGGGGGAAGGGTGGGTTGGAACTAGGTGATCTGTAATGTCACTTCCAAACCAGGTCAATCTATGATTCTATGATTTATACCTACAGACATCCTCTTTTGGAACATGAAGACCATCCTGGTTAAGTAGTTTGTCTGAGAGGCTCCATTTCAGGACTGATTAATTCAAATATGTTTAGGCCATTTACATGTAGATGTAATGTTAAATTGGCAGAAACCCTAGACATAAGTCTAAACCTGTCCCTTCCTTATTCTAGCCATTGCAGATATCCCGTCAAGTTTTTAATGAGAACCTTCTTTTCTTCCCTGTGTCTTGTAATTTGGTAGCTTACTTCTAAATGCAACCTCAGCTTTTCCGCATAAATAAAATATAATTGTGGTGTGTCACTGAGTTGGCACCTGACAAAGTCAAGAGTGAAACACTGCTGAATGTTATTGACCCCTGCTCAACTGTAGAGCTAGGCAACTTGAGAGCTTTGAGTATAAGAATTGTAAACAGCAAACACTTTATCTTCTCCATGCCAACGCCTTCTTTGGACTCTAGAAATTCATGTATGTGCCATACAAGTTTCAGTAGAAGATTCAGCAGTACACACAGACAATACTTTCCTCTTTTCTCCCTCTTTGATGTGTATATGGAAAGGTTAAACCCTAATGCACATCACTTTCCACAGGAAATAAACCTGACATTAAATTCCACAATAGTGAAGGAGGTATTTCTCCATAGTATGTTTTTTTCCTCCTTATTCAACAACATAAACTGTATTGGCATCTATGACTAATACACTTAGAAAGCTTGTTTCCACTTAAAAGAATCAAGAACTAATTTTATTTTTCTAAAGGAGAATAACTCTGATAATTTTAATAGCGGTAGAGTAGCTGTTCTGTTCATCTACTATGGGATCTGGGGGATCATAATAAATGTAACTCCATGTATTATATGTAACTTCATGTATTATATTAGTTTATTTTTGTGATGTACTTGTTTAAGTCTACTCCTCATGCTGTATTTTTTCTGTCAAGGTTGGTTCACATGTTACTAATTATACTTTTTAATAAAGTTACATTTTTAGCTGTATCATCAATCAATTCTGAGAAATTTAATTTTCTGTAAGAATGGCTTTAGGAAGAGGGTACCATCTACAGAGTAGCCATTAGCATATGTAAATGGCAAAACATGGAAAAGAAGATGAGACCTGTCTGTGAGCTCTGAAATGATCGATCTCCAAGACAAGATAAAGGAACAGCTTTCCTGTGGGAGACAATGACTCACTTCTTCATGATCGTTATTTAATGTCAATGTACTTTACTTAGTTGATAAATACGAGGAGTTCCCCTGTGTTCTCATATATAATTACAAAAGGAATGAAAAGCCAATCTGGTGTGTGAGGTTGCCAACTAACTTTACCACCCACCAATTCTTCCCTTGTCATTGCCTGCTCACCTGGGAAAGTAATGCATCCACAGCTGACAAAGAGCTTTTCATCTGCACCTTGTATTTGTGACACATTTGTTAACTCCATTTCTCTAGCAAAATAATCTTAAAAAAACCCCAAGCCATGAATTTGTTTCTTATAAAAGGTGTTATTAGTACATCCCTAAAGAGTGTGCAGTAGCCCCTAATTCAGGAAAATAAAAGAACTTTTAGGAACTGACCCTGCAGGAGAATTAACTACAAATTAGATAGCCACCTCTGGCTTCACTAGATTTCAAGTGGACTTAATTCTGCTTTAAGATAAGAATACCATAATCTTAATATCCCGAATCTGAAAGCCACATAGTACTAGATGTCTAAGACATACAAAAAATAATGAGATGCTAAAATTCCCAGAAGCTGTTTAACTTCCAGTGAAAAGCTATGGGTTTTAGCTAGAGTTTCATAATTTTAAGAATCTGTCCCACAGTCCCTACTGTATGAAAGCCAGTACAAAGCCAGTGCATCATTTAAGTCCTATTAAACCATCCATCTGTAACTTTAGTGATAGAAAAGCCTCATGCTGACTTCTGCAGGAATGACTCATGCTGCATTCCTTCCCTTTCTACACTACCAAGTTATGCAGGTACACACTGAATATGCAAAAAAGGGTGTGAAAACTCAGGCAGAGTGGCCACAAGGTCCATATAATGTCATGTTCAGCAAGAAAACTTAGGGGGAGTTTTTCCAAAGTAGCCTTTGCTTAGAGAGTGGACACCGAGTCAGCTAGTGGTGCATGATTGTTTTCGTATCACTTGCTTTTTTCCCCTCATTTTCCCCTTTGCCTATTAATCTGTCTTTACCCACAATTTTTCTTATTTCTGATGTGATTCTCTCCCTCATTCTACTAGGGAAGATTAATGCTTCACTAAAATTCCTCTGGAACTAAGGTATTTTTCAACAGAGCAAACTGTTTTATTGGAAGATTTGCCAACCTGATTTGATTTGGACTAGATTTTTCTTGTGCCATGCATTCACAGACCTCCTGGCAGGAAAAGGAATGAGCTGAAAACACATCCAGTTGGGGACCTAATTACAGCATAATTACAGACCCGTCCATGTTGATATTTTAGGTAGCCTTAGAATTAGTACAGCATAGCTAGGTCTACCCCACTGGACATTTATATCACTGGACTTTTACATTATTTCCTCAGAAGACTTTATCTTTGGCCTTATGGCCAATAGAATTCTGTGCCTACTGCCATCCCACCAACACCAGATATGAGGGAGCTTGCAGTGATATCCTGTGGTCTGATTTTTCCCCTTCCATACATTTCTGGATATGAAAGGTAATAACAGTTCTAATAAAAGAGATGCTGCATATTATGCACCTCCTCATGAATCACATACAGCAACAATTAATGGAGCTCTTTTTTAAACAGAAATGTACGTGAGCATATGAAATCATTACTAATGAATATAACAATAGATGCATGTTTAAGATGACTGAGTGGAATTAAAGCATCTATATAAAAAGCTGAGTTGAGGAATAAAACCAAAAGATTTCATAGACAGAAAAATGTATATTTATCTACAAACAAAGGTACAAATCAAGTTTCCACAAAGGTATTTCACCATGGAACTCGAGAGAGAGAAGTTTTGGTTGAATAGAAATACAGAAAACTTTATAGTTGTTTCTAGCCCTTCAGTTATTTCTAGTTTCACAACAAACTTTTTTTTGCCCACATAAGAAATGTGAAAATATATTTTGTACAACTTTGTCTTTTCTTAAATATATGTGTTTGTGTGCTTGTGCGTCTTCTTATATATATAGATAGGCAAAAGATATTCTTAGACTCATATAGCAGATAAAGGACTCAACTTGTCCATTGATATTTCTAAGGTTATATTTGTTGCAAAATTCTAATTAGGCCTATCATGTCCATGAAAGGCACAACAGAAAAACTGTTTTCTTTTTTAAGGGACTCCATAAAATGTAGAGACAAAGATCACTGCAATATATGGAATCCTTTAATAGAGATAATAGAGGCCGAACAAAATTTTGTCTCCAGTAAATTCAGTTGCTGCTGATGTTGCCACAAAGACAAGCAGTGACTAGGAAATGCAGTTCCTTTTGAGTAATAAGAGCCGAAGGGTAAGATAAGTTGTGAAATACCAAATTGCTTTGTTCAGTAAGCAGGTTTGCCCATTTGTTGAGCCCTGTGTTACAAACCCTCATCAGCAAAACCTTTTTCATCAATAGTGGAAGCAAACTTCCATTTAGTCTGTTTGTACTCTCATGGCCTAAAGAAGAGGCGATAGGAAAAACATGTACCCTTGAGCAACACTTTGCATTTGAATTGGACAAGAAAACAAGTCAGTTTCAAAGCCATCATCACAGTTTATTTTTAAATTGCATCCTTTACAAAAAGTTCCTTGTTCTCTAAATAAAGCATTCTTTGTGCATTTCTACTTAGTCATATTTGGAAGGAGCTTTTGATATGTGAAAAGTTGTCAGAGAATGTGAATTTATTTTTTTTAAGAATAAGACCCTCAGCTAATTAAATACCAACATCTAAGTAAAAGAATGCTATAACATGTAAGGAATGGTTTCTACATCTACCAAGTATGCAGATTTTTATTAAAGTCAATTTCAATTAGAGTAATTATGCACGCGTATACTCTTCCAGATTTGTGGTAGCTCTTAAAGAACCTAAGGATCCTCCAGGAGATAGTAAATAGAAGGGAGGAAGAAATATTTCATGGCAGGATGTTGCTGCAGCTCTCTACACGAGTTACATGAATTGGAATATTTGTAACCAAATTTTTTTTTATTACATTTTTGTCGAATTTGGGCCTAAACCACTCTGTCTACTTGAGAAAACAACACAATTGTCTTTGAAATATTTTGGTTTTGAGATATTCTGATTGCAATTCCTTTTAGAGGCAACTTTCTGTCTGAAAGGTTCTTTATCTTCTATATTTTTTTACAAAAAATATGCACAATAGATAAATATTTTAAAAAGAGGAAAACCCTGTCCTAACAATAAGAAAAACGAGGCTATTATTTCATTAAAGTGCTGCTATGAACAATGGCATATATCCAGGTTTCTTTGTTTCTACGTTTTTTTACAATTTTTTGAGTATATGCTTTAAAAACCTGCAACAGCAGAGCTTTTAAAGAAATAAACAGATGTTTTTATTTTCTAGTGCAAACGAGTCTCAGTGGCTTACAGCTATCTCAGCTAAGGTTTCTTAAATGGCTTTAATGTTTATCCAGTAAGCTTTTATAGAACCTTTTTCACTGAAAACTACCTCTACAACTAACACTGAAATAACAACGAGCGTGCACACACACTCACGCATGCAGCCCTCTCCGTTCTGGAGTTATAGTGTGGGACACCTTCAGTCACGTCCACGGGGCCAAATGGTTGTGCTACAGAATGTAGGGTGAATGTAGAGCCAAGGTCAAAAAGCACGTTTTCATACTGAACTGCTGGCAAAAACGTGCCGTCCCTAAGCAGCTGAGAAATGTTTTTCTAAATAGTTTTGATGGTATCTATTAATCCTTTAACTCCGCTAGAACCCGTGGGTTACAGTTACAAAAACTTCATTAAAAGATAAAATAATACATTCTTTGTTACTATATTAGTGAAACTCTGTAAAATCTACAGATTTATGATCAGCTTATTTAAAACCAAGCGCCTTTCAGGTATATTTTAGTACCTTATTTTCATTGAAGGAAATTGGCCTAGACAGTTATTGATCTCCTTCAAGATTAAGGAAAATTCAAATTTATACACATTGTTAAAATTAAAATGAATTTACACTTTTATATTAAGCTCACAGTAAACCATAAGCAATTCTTTGCATTCACTGAAAGAGGTGAATTTTGCCATGGAAGTAGCCACAAACTCTCCTACATAAAGCCTGATTATTGCATTTACATATAGAAATATTTTTCACCATTTTAAGACATTAATACACCCTATTAGACTAGCAGTTTATTGTTAGCTACATTTTGTTTTTGTTTGGATAAGTTTCCACAGATTAGAAAAGCAGTATTAATATTGACTGTACAGAGAATAGCTTCAGTGTGAAATTACAGCTGAAAGGAAAAGTCTCTGGATCAACAGGTTGACTGTTTTTATACCAGCAGGCAATGGAACTGCAGTGTTTGGAATTTTGAAGATTTTTATAGAAATCTGAAGATTTTTGTAGAATATTGGTAAGATTGCCTTGCAAACTGATAATGCTTTACTCAAGCTACTGAAAGGTCTAGAAAAAAAATGTCTGGAAAGCTGGCTAATGTCTGAATTGTCTTTAAAACATCATGGTCTTCAGGGGAGGTTCCTGAAGTTGGGAAGAAATCAAATGTCTCCATGAAGTAGAGAAAGGAGGATCCAGAAATGACAGGCTGGTCAGCCTCATCTTGAACCTCGGGAAGGTGATGCAGCCAACCATCTTGGGAACCATTTCCAAACACAATTAGGACAAGAAGGTTTTTGGACAACATCAGCAAAGGCTTATGAAGGGGAAACCATGCCTACCAACCTAGTGGCTTTGCACAGCAAACTAACTAGTTCAGCAGACAAAGGGAAAGCAGAGGATTTTGTATATCTCAGCTTTAACAAAGCTTTTAACATGGTCTTCTTTTACCTTCTCAGAGACAAGATGATGAAGTATGAACTAAATAAACAGACAGTGATGCAGACTTAAAGCTATCCAGACTGCTGGGCTCAGGGTCCAGTTGGAGGCCACTGATTAGTTGTATATCCCAGAGGTCCATAATGGGGCCAGCAATGTTGAATACTTTCATTCATAACCTGGATGATGGAATGGAGTGCACTGTTAGCGGCTTTGCCATTGGAAATACTTCTTGATGGATCAGATCTTGTACTGCCACTCAGAGGGACCTCAACAGCTTTAAACCAACCAAACAAACAAACAAAAAAAGATAAATAGGAATCTCACAACAAAAAGAAATGCAAAAGTCCTCCCCTTAGGTAGAATAATCTCATGAGAGGGTGGAGAGTGGGGACTAACAGGCTGAAAAGAAGCTTTGCAGAAAGGTTATGGAGAGTCCTGCTGGAGAAAAAGGCTGGACATGAGGCAGCAATGTGCCCTTGTGGCAGAGACAATCAACAGTCCGTGGGGTGCATTAAGCAAAGTGCCACCAGCAGGCTGAGGGAGGTGATCCTTCAGTACTACTCAGCCACTGAGATACATCTGGAGTGCTGGGTCCAGGCTGTGCTCACTAATGCATCTGAGGCGTGGACATATTGGATTTAGTCCAGTCAAAAAAGGACAGAAAGATGATTAGGGGATTGGTATGCCTGATGTGAGCAGTCTGAGAGAGCTGGGAAAGTTCAGTCTGGAGAAGGGAAGGTTCAAGGGGAATCTCCATGTGTGGAGATACCTGATGGACTCGAAGTAAAGAAGACAGAACCAGACTCTTCAATGGTGCACTTCAAAAGAACAAGAAATAATGGGCACACACTGAAATACAGGTAATCGACAGTGGTCAAACACTGAAACAGTACTGGTGGAATTATTTCTCTCCTTTCCTTGATATGATCATTTTGGAAGTTTTTTAGACTCTTGTTTCTGTAGATGCATTTAACTGAGTGTTATCCCCTTCAAACTCAATGGTCTAGGAACCTTTCCAGAGTGGACATCCTGTGGGGTTGCAAGTAACAAGAAGAGGAAGATTAGACTGATTCCATGGTGATAAGGCTGGACAATATCTTCCATGTAACTTTGTTTGTGATTCACAAAGGAAAAAAACAGCAATTTTGTTGTGGAGGACTTAAAAGATCTTTTCAGAGAATTGGTAGTATCAGATGATATAGGTCATGAACGCAAAAAACTGTCCCTTACATATTAAATTTAGCATCTGTAATGTGACTTACACTAAACACAAAACTGCACGGCATCATGCAGTAAAAATTACACATAGATGCTTTAGGCAGATTTACAGTTTAAACCATATGAAAAAACAATAAATTTCTTATATTCACCAATATGCTTTACATGTGAAAGGTACACGTGCATGTATTTACACAGACACACATACACAGACATGTATGTTCTTTATATGAATTTATAAACATGTACACACACATGTAAGTTATGATGAACAGCTTCAGACCAGCACTGAATGGAGGCACAGAGAAGTACAGATGGAATTTAAGATGAGAATCAAAAAAGGAAAAAGAATATTTGGTGGGTTTAACTGTTTTCTAGTTTGTATACTAAATGCTAGTAAGTGATCTGGAACACTGAAAATAGTCAGGAGCTTTGCAATGCAGACAAGATATGGGAAGCAGTGGACAGTTTCTAGAGTTAGAAAGAAGAAAAGTGTTTTAAAATTTCCACAAAATAAGGAATATCTGGCAGTTGCTTTCCCTGCTGGCTTTTTTTTCCCCCAGCAAGCTTATTCTTGTCATTACCATGTCTACATATGTAAGTGCATGAGTACACAAATACACAGTAAGGAGATTAGATCACTCAAACAAGATGATAAATCCCAGATGCAAGCCATGGATATTCTCCATTTATACATAAAAGACAGTCCCTTGGGAAATCTAGCCAATCTTCAATTGCAAAACATTTAATGGTGCAGAGAAGATGTGGATCTTGATCCTGCAAACACTTAAATATGTGCTGCAGTGTAAGCTGTTAAATACTCTGAAGAAGTGAAGTGTGTAAAGCTAAGTACATAATTTACTTGCAAATTGAAGGTCTTAAAACACAGCAGAATGTATTGCTTTTAAAACTTCTAATTTTTTTCATTACTAATACCACACAAAGCAGGAAAGATAATCACAGCTTGAAGATCTTTTAGTAGAATTCTTGTAAAACCAAAGACTACACTCAGAAGGGGCAACTGTCACAACCTTTATGTTCACAGATGCCGAAAAGATGCTGGTGGTCTAGGGATTATCTTCAAATACACAATGCTAAGGCTCCAGTTGAACAGCAGGATGTCTGTTCTTAGTATAGCAGTAAGTCTGGAAATAGGGAGGTAAGAACATCACAGAGTCACAGATCTGTAGAAGGGGAATTCCTAGTTTTACAAATCAGTAAGTGCAATAGCTCTAGATTAAATGTGTATCATCAAAGAAGATGTGAAATAAAGTCTGACTGATTACATTGCCTTTGCAGAGAAGGCTTAAAAACAGAATATTTAAACTTCATTAAACATGCTGTTAATAGGTTGTGAAGTTTAAAATGATCCTTCATCCTCAAAATACAGATGAGCTGGTTTCTACATATGCAGGGGTATTTTGAAAACAGAAATCAAGGAGGTTATTAGAGATTGAGTGGGAAACATACTACAGAGGACATCTCCTGCTTAAAAACCCATCTTTTTAGTTCTGCCACTATATACAAGGCAAATAGTTATTTTTCGCCTCCCCTACATTAGCTTTCTTCTTTTTGATTGAAAATCCCTTTTCCTATAAACAAGTAGACAATAAAGAGCAGATTTTAAACCCTGTTCCTTTTTTAAAGCTTAGACTTGTCTAAATACAACAGAATGAAAGGAAATACTTAATTGTATTGATTGCTTTTACTTCTAAACATCTTCACTTCTGAGCAATAATCACTTTAAGTTACTAACTAAACAAATAATATTTGCTTTATGACAGTTAGAGAACAACATTGATAATTATTCTTTTCATTGGAATGCAGAGAGCATCAGCTCGGAATAGTCCTGGTGGGACACAGTAGATGTGTTTGAGATATATGTTATCTATCAATCTCTATGTGAAGCTTTAAATTGTGAAATTGTGCGTTTTCATATGGGACTCATAAGCATTAATTTCCATCACATTTCATAGCAGGTTACAAACCAAATTTTTAACAGGTAATTGAGGACTGTTGAAGATATGAGAAATTTTATTATCCAATGTTTTTCATGAGCTCGTTTTTTGGTTTTAAATTTGCTGACTATATTTTAAATTCATGACAATGAATTCTACAAAAGTATTATATACATTGGAAAACTAAAACCACACATGTAGGAATGAAAGAAAACCCACTTATATGCAAAGCCTTCTTTTCCTAATTATTTGAATTGCATAATATAAATCCTACTGCCAACTTTGACCAGTCATATAGTTCAGTGAGGCCCACCAGTCTAACTGGGACTATTATGACAACCAACATTTTCCAGTCTTTTCAACCTTTGTTTCTCAAGTTGCAATCAGACATTGCTGTAGTCTAACAATATAATCTGGCTTTGATTTTTACAGGTTTTTTTCTAGTATCTTTTATGTTGCTTTCATGTGACAGTTTCAGCAATGATCTGCTGAAAGTATTCTCCAAACCCATGGGTGGTCTCCAAGCCATATGGAAAAGGAGTTGAAAACTGAACAGTATTATAGACCAATAGGCCTAATAGGAGATTATTATTGATTAAATAAATTTATTTAATTTTATATTTTCATACCTCAGGCTCACAAAGATGAACACTTAGAATGCCAATATTGCAGTAGGATGCTCTATGACTTACAGTAAAATTAATTCTGTAGCTCTTTAGGGAGCTACACAGGACAGCAGCTCAAGCTCTTCCAGATGATGAATTTCACTTAACTTAAATTGAGATATGGCAGGAAACAGGTCTGCATTTCAGCAGCACTAGCCTTTCTACTGCTGAGAGAAAAGACACAGGAGTTGATGGTTTTGTTCTATTCACCTATCAAAACCTTCAGGTGTTTGTCACAATCACATTTCTTCATCAGAAAGAACACAACCTGCAGATATGTCTTCTGAATATTTCAAGTTTGAAGGAGTGTTGTATGATACTATGTACACAAGGCCTTGACATTAATAATTGTGTTAAGGACATCCATGCTGTAAAATAAAATATTACCATTCTAGCAGTGGGACTCAATATCTTTCTTTTTATTGGTTATATATCCACATCTGCATGTTTGTACATCCATTTATTTAATAATTAATTTTTTTAAAATAATACTTAGATATTTCTTGGTAGAAAACAGAGGAGTTTATATCCTTATAAAATATTTGGTGCATTATAAAAGTATCATGTGTGAAGTCAGATTAAAAACAAGATCTTTACAGAAAAGAAGCTAAGTTGCTCCTTTGAAATGAGGTTGAAATGAGTATTTGCTTAAGGAACACAAAGGAGTTCACTCGTAACTCACCTGCTTATATGTTTTCTCAGACACAAACCATACCCTATCAAATGTAACAAGTTAGCCAGGATTTCCCTTTGTCAGGACCGTAGATATAACCATAGCAGCTCTGAAGCCAGATAGCTATGGTACAGGAAGGGTGCACTTTTAACTGGAAAAAACCCCCAAGAAATTATGTTGTAATCATAGGGCCTGAGGAAGGATTAAGGCAGAGACAAATGTCTACAGATAGCCTGTGTAGGAGGGACAACTTGAGGGAAGCAGATACACTGTAGGCTTGTGCTAGATGGAGAAATAAAGTAGATGGTTTGTTAGGATTTTTAAGTAGTTGGACTATCTTTGTCTAAATCTTATTATTGAAGTTAGTGTTTTATTCATTCTTGCTGTATGTGATCATTGGAACAAAACTTGTATTATATAAGAGATGCCATAAGGATTTATTTGTTCCCCCACTGACCATCTGGCTTTCATTCTCGGATCTACTTATGATCTATTTCTAAAATGACAAAGCTGAGATGATTAACAATATTAAACAACAGAATACAGAAGTTAAATTTTTTTAATCCTAACTCAAAGCTCTGTCTACATAAGCCATTTTGTTATCCCATAGAGTTCATATCAAAATTCCTAACTATAGAGGAAGAAAGGTAAGGAAACAGACTCTTCCTGTTACAATAACATTGAGAGATTACTTAAATCAGCATTATGCCAGAAAGACATTCAATTAAAAAAATTACATAGCACTTACCATACTTACTTACACTGACAAGACAATGAGAATTAATATTTTAAACTAATCTAATTTAGGGGTATTTTTTACTGTCTCTCTCAGTAGAGCTTTCCTGTTCTTAGCATCAAAGTCTGAGTACAGATTCACAAGCCAGCTAAGGTTTTCTATGTAAATCTGCTAATAATTAGCTAACTGTTTACTTTTCAATTTTATGCATCTTTTCTTCTGCACTGCCACTCTTAATTAAAATATTAGGAACATAAGAAAAATCAAGCCATATTTTGCTCAGTACCAATGCCTGGGAGTGACCAATACTTAGACTACTTAGAGAAAACAGAACACATGAGTGAAATAATTCCTTGTCCTCTTCTCACTTTTGTCCAGTCTGATACTTTGGTTTTCCTGAGCCAGACACTGTAGCCACATCATGTTCAACACTTCTTGAGATTAATAGCTCCCGAAATACTTCAGTGTAATTACTTTAGCACCAGGCTTTTAAATCTGGTGTTCTACTTCTAATATTGGATTATAATCTATTATAATCTATTATAATCTATTATAATCTAATATTGGATTTTCACATTGTTGATTTTTTAGAAATCCAACTAGCAGCACCCCCTTGCATGATTTTGTAAACCAGTTTTTTAATATATTGTTAATTTCTACATCAAAACAAGGGCTGTGCTTTGCTCCTGTATCAATGCACTTCAATCAGATCAAGTCATGCTCTGTTCTTTTAAGCATATTAAAAACCAGTAGTGTTAACCTAAAAATTATGATGGCCAAACCATCAGAGGAGGACGTTAACAGGGCACAAGACAGAGATTGTACTTCCAGTTTCTTCAAACTACAGATGATAAAAACCATTTTCATAATGTGCTGTGCCAAGAAAATCCTGTCTGCAGTGAAATATCTTACTCCTCTCCAAGAAAAAGACATCATTTTATCTGGGGAGCAGACAGGAAACATTTTCCATTAGTGTGAGGTGGAGGAATCTGTTTGCCTCAGAATTCCTGTTTAAAGCTTCAAGAAAGCCCAACAGTGAACCGGGAGGTTGGAAAAAATTGTGTCTGCTTCTCTCTGTGAGGACAATCCTTTCTGTATGAAGATACTTTTGAAAACAAGCATGCTGGGTGAAATCCTCATCAAAAACCTATGGAACCTTACCTAATAAAGCTAATTGATCATCTGTGTTTCTGCTCCTTTAGAGTGCATCTGGTCTTACTATCCCACTCTATATTAAGTCAGTAAATATTGTCTTTCCCTACAATGCAGAAAAAGGCTTACGGAAAGACACAGACTAATTTAGCACAGTAGTAAAAGCTGAGGAAACCTCTGCATGTGCTTTCTTCCTTTTATGGTCCTCCGCTGTGAACTATCTTCCTGAGAGACCATAGAGATCTTTTCATAAAACAAAGGCAAAGAATGTGCTTTGACTGCTTTGGTGAATACATCTTTCCTTGTCAAGCCAGCCACAGATTATTTGTTTTTATATTCACTGTTACCAGATAACCACAAAATGTGGATAGGATGTGCCCTTTATCAGGGGTGCCATGTCAGTGTATGGACACAGCCAGAGCTGCTGCTCAGTGATCTTACTGACTTACTATCTAGAAAGCTGCACCCACATATAAAGTAAAATCTTGGAGAACAAATGGTAGGCTCAGAAAGAAAGAACACAGCTTTTAGTACTAGACTGTGGGATGTGGGAGATTTTTAATCCACTTTTTTCTTGAAGGATTTTTACTAAAACACTTCCCAGTGTTTACACAACCAAAGCCTTTGATGCTAGTAAAGGTAATCCAAGAATCGGAGAAAAATATTTCATTCTTTGTTCATCATTTGAATAGGTTATATATTTTGAGAAAATTTTTTCTCATCTGCATCTTAGAAGAGCATCTAACTTAGTCAAGACTTTTACCTAGTAACGATAATTATTATTTCACAAGTAGCAAAAATAGTAGTGCAAATACCAATAAGTGAAAGTCAGAAAGACTGAATATGAAGTACCTAATTACCTATATGATCAATATTTTACACCTTATTTAAGTTGCATTTATTCTAGATAGGCTAAAGGATTAATTCTATGGTGTCACAAATCAGTTCTATGGTGTCACAAACGAATTCTATAGTGTGCTACTTTTTTACAATTGTAAATAAGCAAGCTATACACACACACAAAAAGAAACACCATGGGAGATGGAAAGAGAAGAAATAGCAGCTGAGAATTGTATCACACTCAACAGATCAATGTAATTACATGTCAGTCCCACGGTTCAGAATGGGTAAAACAAAGATTATTCCATTAATATTATTCTAGCCGAGGGACTTACCAGAGTTTAAAATACTCTGGTGCATTTTGAGTAAATACAGCTAACAGACCATGAGTTAAGAATATAAAAATACTTGAGAACAATAAAATAGCTAAGGGCTGATCCAAAGACAGTGGAAGTTAATGGAAAGCCTAACACTGATTTTATTTGACTCATAATAAACCTTGAAGATCGATTTCCTATGAATTAGATTAAACCTTATACTGCTTATCAAAGTCAAATTACATTAGATTTTTATACTGAAGTCCTTTGCTACATAAGTCAAATAGAATATATATACAAGAGGTCAAATATAAAAGAGAATTAGGGGCTAAAATCTATTAAAGATATCATTACTTCTGAAAGTTAAACAGACTGTCAACGCTGAGTACATTTACATGCAGTTTAAAAAATACCCTCTTCACATTTTAAAAGCACTTTGGAAAACAAATGCCATTCAAAAGCCACTTAGTTTTCTGAAAAAATCTGTCAGCAGAATATGCATGAGTAGATTTAACCTCTTGTGGTGCTGTAATGTTAGCTACAGAATGTCTGGAATAAATAAATGCACATGACCATTACTGATCCTTTGTTTCCATTTATTTAGTGTCAAAGATAGGTATAGGGGATAGAATCAAATATATCATTTTTAACCGGAACTAGCAATGTGTCTTAGTCTGTCTTTCTGTGTCTTAGTGATGTTTCCAGACATTATCATGTTTTAAACCAAATGAAATAATTTAAAAGTCGCACAAGCTACAATTTGAAGGGAAAATTGGAATTTACTTGAAGGACTGAATTGATTAGACAAAGGATGCTAACAATTTAATGTTTTGGAAAGGACAAATTCACTTACCACTCGCATATATGAACTGGCACAAGCAAAAAGAAATTACTTTTACAAACAGAAGGAATTAAAAATATTAAAGGGCAAGTGCAAGAGAACTCATCCCTCTCTGATAATTTTGGATATGCTTAGAGCTGCAGGCTATCTTTCAGCCATCTGCTCCTTACAGGAAGGGTGTTATCTGCTGAAGGCAACTCTTTCCAAACGTTCAGGGCCTGGCATTACTACAGTAACCCTTTGAAGCTTTGTAGGGAAATTTCTCCCAACTTCCAAGTTCTGGTCACAGCTTTGTTTGGAGTTAATATCCATGGTCTATCTCTGCACAGATAACAAATACAGCAACATAGGTTTAAAGGGCTTATTCAGATTTACCTTGTCTATAATGCAGACAGGCTTAATAGTACAGCACAGAGGATTCATTTAGGAAACACTTCCATTTGTACTCTTAGCTACATAGTTTGAAAGAAAAGCTTTATACTAAAACAGATACAGTGGAAAATGTTAGCTTAAGCTTAATCTAATTCTTCCATAACTGTTTACCTGAGTTTACAAAACATGGCTAGGAACCTCTGTGTAAGTCAGAACTGGGAAGTCATTGTTCAGGCCAGCATCCATGCACCCAGCTGCCCTCAGTTCTCAACCTCTGCTTCCCTTTAATTGTGTCTTGCCATTCACACTAATTGCTTGTTATTTCAAGGAGGCTACCACAAGCGTTGCCTTTCTTCTAAGTGATCCCCTTATTTACCTTTGAGTTGGGGACTTAATACAACTAGAAAAACATTTGTGGCTTTGTCTGAAGCAACAACTTTTAAACCTCAAAGGTGATTTTTCATTTCCAGGTCTCACCTAAACAGCTACACGCACCTAATTGTACACATTTTGGCAACTCTGATTGCTCTTCCTGACTTAGCTACCTAAAATAGTTAAGACTGTTACTCCCTTATCTTTAATCAACCTGCTGTCCAGTCTGGACTGTTCCCCCAAATGTAATTTGAGATAACATCATCTTGTTAAATAATGTATTTGACATGTATTTCATATATACTAAGTTAATGATCTAAGGTGCACTGTTACAGACATCACACTGACATGTGAGCAACGAAAGCTCACAGCTCAAAGCATCAGACAAAGAAGTTGCTATGTTGGCTGTGTTTATGAGAAAATTCCTTTTTTCCCCCTTTTTTTGACCTGTTTTCTAGGATTCCTGTTACTCTTACATACATGCCAGATCTCATAGTCATGAGTTTATGCAGATAACAATTAGACCAGAACAACCTAGTGGCAGATCCAAGAACTTAGTGTCAGCAGAGCCACCTTCTTTGTTATCTGAATTCTTAAACTTCTGCAATGACTCTATTTTCAGCATTGCTCAAGTCTGTTCCTTGTCATCTAACACGCTTTTGTTTTCCAATTTATCACTATGCTCTTTCCTCCCTAATAAGCCAGTCCTCAGTCAGCAAAAGCGCTTCTGCTCAGGCTTCATTGATTAATTTAGTTCATTTATAGACAACTTTAGGATTCACCTTAAAATAAATATATATTTAAAAGTTTTATCAGACAGAGGTTACAAAACTGTAAGTTAGCCTTGGAATAATTTTCAAAACCTACTTAAATCTCTTTTTCTTCATAAAATTCCCTCTGGAAAATGCTGCTTCATGCTGCAATATCTAAATGATCCCTAGCATTAATATCATAGTTCCCAGTGCTGTGATTTTAGTTAAATATTAAACTGTTTCCTATTCTCCTACTATAAGCATGAGGCTGCCCTAGAATTACTTTTGTTTCCCATAAATTCACTGTCACTGAGGCAACTCTGTCACCGGGAGTGCCAAGTACTATTTTTGAGAAGTTGTCAGCTCTTTTAACCACAATACTCTCTTTCTCTGCTGTCACTGTAAGAGGCTACAAGGCTGACAGTAGCAAAGGGAGCTGATAGAGGAAAACCAGTCTAGAAAAGATGAAAGGTACATCTGTAATCCAGCAGCCATTACTGCCACCTCTCGCAATCCCCTGAATGATCCATGACAAAAGGTGTAAATCCTCCTGTAAATACCACTCCATCATGACTAGCAGAGGTCAAAGAAGTAGCTCAACGTTTAAATTTTGTAAAAGCTTCTCACATCGTTCTAGGCTGTGATTTTGTAACGTGTTTTGTAAAATACCTCATTCTTTCCTCTTGTCTTCTTTATGTAGTTTGGGAAAAATTGAAAATAAAACACAAACGAATTTCAGTATATGCATCTTTCTATATCTGCTAATAACCCGCAAAGTTGAGTAAACAATTAAGGAAAGTCATTGTTAACATTTCCCTGAATGCTTAGGACAAAAGTATCTGCCTCAGAGAACTGCCAGAAATCCCAGACTCCAGATTTAACTCTCGGGCTGTGTCAGTGTTTCCTTTTAAAAACTTGCTGCTATCATAGAGCCGAACTGCTTCTTGCAAGGAAGAGGCTCAGGGTGTGTGAGGAAAAGAGAACTGAGGCTTCCGCCACATTGTTGATGTGCCTTTGCTTTGACTCCAAGCCCTGCTATCTCCTTCTGCAGGGAAACCTTCTCTGAACAGAGCTTCCCGGATTAGTACCTCCTGGAAGCAGTTCTCACTGATCATTGTAGCCTGGCAGATGTTCAGTGGAAGGCAGAAAGTTGTGCTTTAATGTCACCAGCATTTATTTGTTAGATTTAGGTCTACATATCTTATAGAGAATTTGAAACAATTCTATGGACTGCTGTACACGTTGGTGTGTGCAAAGTAGTTCAGTGCCTGCAATGGAAAATACCAGCATTGTCCAACGTAAAATGCTGAACTTGTCTTGTTCTTTGTCCTCTGAGAGCCATGGGGAACATCTCTCAGCACGTCTTGAAACTTGGGCTCTCAGAACTGCTAAATATTTGTTAAACTCAGTCTCCTTTAATGGTATTGAAGGCTACATATAATAAAGGTTACAGGAATATAACCCACTCTTGGTGATCAGTTGGAATGGACAATTTGATACCGGCTCTTCATCATTTTACTGCACATTGGAAAATAAACACAGTTCTGGATTGGAGAGCAGTAGGACATTGCTCATGAAGCCGACCAACTTTGGGTCTGTCTGGGATACGGAAATGCATCTTCACAAAGCCCCCAGCAAGAACCAAACACTGTTCCGTTCATTTTCCGGCTGAGAATCCCCACCCGAGAGCACCGGGCAGAGGATGGCACTGGGCCCCCGGCACAAGCCCCCGGTCGCGGTCCCCGAGTACCGGGACAAGACAGGGACAGCGCCATCGCGACCCCCGGCGGGGCCGGCCCGGGGCCAGGGTCGGGGCTGGCAGGGGGGCGGGCGGAGGGCCGGGCCCCGCCAAAGNGGACCATGCCGGGGGCCGCCCCCGCGGGCCGGCGCCTCTGGCTCTGCGCGGCCGTGCTGGGATGCCTGGCGGCAGCCGGGGCCCGCCCACGAGGTAAGCGGCACCGAGCACCGGGAATAGGGCATCGGGCACCGGGCAGCAGCATCGCCGCCAGCAGGTGAACGGGAGGGCGTTGGGCGGCTGCGGGCACCGTTGGGCGGAGGGGCAGGTCCTCCCCCTGTGCCCGCACATCGCCTCTTTCGCGGCCCGGTAGTTACGTGTTACTAGTTTCACTGGAAAGAGGCTTAACTTCATCAACAGAGCAGGAACTGTCTTTGTCATAGCGCATTTGCGAGGAAAACCGACCGAGGGAAACTCGAAGCCCAAGAGTGCCGTGTCTCCCAAGATCTCCTCATGGCGCTCTGTCCCTCCGTGCTGGAGCACAGGCGCATCCTTACTTGGGACCTCTGCAAACCCCGTGTCTTTATTGTTTCAAATTTCGGACCAAAAATCCACATAAAGAGTAGATGCAATAGTGTATTACATTGAGAAGACTAGAAAATGTTCTATAAACATATATTTTACATTTTCATAAAGGTTATGCAATTATTTACTACCTTTGCAAAGCACACCTTGGAGTGTGGGCGAGTGGTTGAAAAGTGTTTTTAATACCCAATCAAAAAAGGTTATTTATAAAAATGTATTAATGTGTTGGTGTTGATCCGATTTTCTTCATTGTTCCATGTATAAGAATAGTCATATTCCTGTTCCATGGGATTGCAGTACTGTCATTGCTACAACATTCTTGCTCACATTCTCATGTAAGTCTCATCCAAAGGAATGGTATCTTTTAGGTAGTTACAATCATTTTATATTTTGCTTTAAAAGTGTTACTCTAAATTGCTGTTTCAGGATAACTTCCTCCAAAAAGTGAGCTGCTTTTCATTTTAGTACTTTGGAAGATTTTAAATCCACAAGTACGTCTGGGCACGTTTATTAAATGCAGTCTTAGTTGTAATTTCTGCCTTGGGATGTTGATACGCTGCATCCTTAGTAGTCAATGAATGGCAGACCCCGACCTTTGGACAGCAGGAGATACAAACGGATAAGCTATTTGTACCCGAGGAGCTGAGTTGCCAGTCCTGCCACTCTGTCGTTGTCCGTCTGTACTCTGCCGTGGCTCATTTTCCTTTCTCTGCTCTGGTTTGCACTCGTCGTTTCTCAGTTCCTGACTGCTCCATCGTGCTGGAAACGTTGTGGACAGGTCATTGTTCATGGATGAAATAGAGATGTGAACAGAAAGTTGAAAAGCTCTTCTTTTGCGGAACTCATTTTTCACCCGAGTGCCTCAGAGACAGACATCAGGAGCTATTTAAATACTTCTTTGTTGATTTCAGGAACCTCTTTGACTTTTGGTTGAGGTGTAGTGTTCAGAGTACCTATTACCTGACTCAGTTTGTGTCAGTCATGATACAAACCCTGATGCTTTCATCCACATCTCTCCTAAAAGGCTCATCCACCGGCACAATACTATCCTTGTGTTTAAAATGTTGCAGCTTAGGGTCACATTTCTCAAATCCGGCAGGACCAAGAAGGTCTGTGGTGGATCCAGGCAAAGCTCACTGTATTAATTCTGAAGACATTCAGGAAAAAACTAAATATGGAATCAAATTCTTCCTGGCATGCCGAGACTTGAGCTGAAGAACAGCAGAGAGCCATATGCAGTATATAGAATGTTTGTGGAAAGTAAGCGCAAAATATGATAAGTAAACTCAAATTTTAGGGAAGCAGCTACATATTTTCCTAGGATGGATTGTGTTTTCAGCAGACAGCATGTAGTGTCTGGACCTCCAAACAGAGTGGAAGAGTTTGACTTTCTAGAAATAAGTCTCTCCTCATCACGTATCCCATCACATGTATCTCTTCTAGGTTGAGTTAAACCAGATGTACACTATCTATATAAAGGAGCTGAATTTCGTGGTCTTAATTCTCAATTATTAATTTGTGTATTTCATATTTAGAATTTTGTTATTTAAAATTAAAGTTATTAAATCACAAATACAATTAGTGGTCTAAAAACAAATAATTAAAAAGAATATACCCATATACGGGGAAAGATTTCCAGATTAAATGGTAATTTTTTTAAAAATTTACATGAGTTTTCCGTTTTGTGCCAGAACATGTTAGAATATTTTGCGATTTTGGACAAAGTCCATATCTGTCCATAAATATAGTTTTATTTGTTTCTGCTGTTACTGGAGTTAGACAGCTTTTCAGTTACACTCAGATGTGTAGAAAAGTATTTTTATTTGTGTTACTGATGATGGTAGTTATTTTAAGTTGTTTTGCAGAATAGGTAAGTGAAAGAATAGAGGGAAAACCAGTAACAACCAGTGTTATGCAACATAAGATTTCCAAGCAATAACTGTGGAAATATTAGCATAATTCTAGGAAGGAAGAAAGAATACACAAAGAGCTGGATGGCATTTTAAAGTGATATGCACAATAAGAAACTTATAATTTGATCTTTAGTAGGATTTATAACCCTATTACAAGTGAATACAGTCAGCTGCTTTAAAGATCTATCAAATGATGATCTAATTAAACTGTGGAGGAAAAGAAAATAAAGACTTGTCTCATGTCTAGCTTGATTTATTAATGGAGAAGGTAACAGATATTAATTGTTTCAACAGTGATTCAGTTACAGGAAAGGAAACTAATGAGGGTGCTGTGTGAAAGGATGAATTCCAGTAAAAAATAGAGGACAGGAAGAAACTTTCATCATGGTTCATAAACTGCTTGCACTGTAGCTTGCTTGGAAAACATTTCAATAACACACATGACTGACCTGTGATTCTTCAAGGTCTTTCTTTAAATTCCAGTGAAGGGTAAGTTCTCTGTAAGGTCAAATTGTATGGACACAATAGCCTGCAGGCTACTACCAGCAACTCAGAAACAGTGGTGGCACAGTCAATCACACTGACTTCCAGCTGCCCTTAGAGGATAGAAGATAAAGCTATTGTTACCTGCCTGGGTAGCCTAAAGCCATATCGGATTAAATCTTCAGTCTTTGAAAGACTGTGGGATTCTCATGCTGTGCTGAAAGAGATGAGGTCTGTTCTTTTACTAAGGCATCTTCGCCATGTAAAGGTGGGGAATTACCTGATCTTGAAACTGTTTTATAGTTGTGGTTATCTAGACAATGACATGAAAAATATGGAAGATTGTGCATTATTGTGTGTTATATGTGTGTAATCAGTGACACAATTATACCATGCAAAATATACAACAAATACAGACAAACTCGGGACCAAAATCTGAGGATCAGAGCGTTCATATTCAAAATATAACATTAGAGAGTTTTGCTTACAGCTGCATTTTAAAATTCATTAGTAGCATAGTGAAGACAAGAATTTAGATTCACTGTGTCATTGTGTCATTCAGTATAACCTGAAATTCCATGCACAGTCATCATCAGCTGGTATACATTTTTAAAAGCACATTCCCTTACTTTATTTTTCCCTACTTTCTTTTCCCAAGCATGCACCTGAGAAAGAATGGTTATTCAGTACGTTGTGTGTAAATATGGCATTAGCTAGAAGTTTTGTCATCACCATCTTTGACAGGAGTCAACTCAGCTGTCAGGTCAAGACTCAGAAATTCTGGCATTCTGCTTTATTTCTGAATGAGTCTGCATTAAAAACAAAAAAACCCAAACATACACAAAACCTGAACAAAACCAACACAAACTACCATAAACACTTCTTTGGATTTTGATCCTTCATTTTACATATCAGAAAATTTGAGATATTTTTTGTAGCCATACGGTCACTTAGATGTCCAAAAATAAGTTTTCCAGTTGTATTTATTATAATTTAGCGTATCGGTCATGCAAATTGATTTAAAATGTGTAACCAAATAATGCATTTTCACACACTCTTTTGCTGTGATCTGTATACACACATGCAAACTGTATGCAACTATCCAACTATCTCTCATTCATTTGAGGGAATTTGTAATTTCATTCGTAGGAATCCTATAAAGAGGTAGGTTATTTACAAAAGACCTTTGGATAATCATTACTTCTCTTCAGGTAAGATTTTGATCTTCTCATATATCTGACATCCCATTTGTATTCAGGTTGTTAGATTTCATAAACACTAGTAGAACTAGAAAGTCAAAATCCAGATAGAATGTATAAATGTATTCCTTCCCACTGTTTTTACATCTTGGACAAATGTCTATGTGGTTGTGAATTTGCTTGTATTGTCCACTAAAAGAAGGAAAGCTATCACATAATGAATTCTATTAAATTTCAGGGTGCTAACATGACAATTTGTTGTTATTAAGTCTTCAATATGTTTTTTCTATAGAATTAGTTTCACACCATATTGTGAGAAATGTTTATTTATCTTGTCTAAAATAGTTATTAAGCATTCTGTCTTGATACTTGAAATGTTCTTGCTCCACAGTTCTTGAATGTTCTCCTGGTGGACATCAGATCCTGCAGAGTCCTTACCGAAGTGTTGATTTTGATTCATCCCATCTCCAGCAATCATCTATTCAGGATGTGATCTGTGACCATTCCCTAACACCAGGATGGTATCGCTTTATGATTTTTGATAAGCCTGCTGAGATGCCAACCAAGTGCGTGGAGGTATTCAATCATTTGACTGTGAGAAGTACATAGTTTTGCTGAAGAATTTTTCAGTAGGATCGGTATTAAAAAAAAGAATATGGTTATGGAGACTGTTGTGGAGGAATACAGATTACCTATCATTCCTAAATACTTGATTAAATTGTGTTAACTGGATAATTAAGTCTTAAGCACTGAAAATTTTACACTGAATAAGCAATAGCAAAGGATGATAAATTAAATCTCTTCTTGAACATTCCAAAACTGTAATTTTTAGTTAGTACTAAAAATTTTCTCAGTGGCAGCATAGTAGATATATCATGTTGTAAAGCTGCAACTGTGTGATGGTGAGTCCATTAAAAAAGCCATGTGAAAGAGGTATAGATAGAGATTTGCAGCCACATGAATCCAGTAATTGTGGAGCTTTTGAAGTGATCATGTCAGAGAGAAAAGATTACTCCTAAAATGACTTGAACTAACAGAGCTAACAGAAGATTAGTTGCCTTGTCATCTGCAAGCTCCTAAAGACTCAATAATTACTTGAAATACTTAATTCTTTAGATGTGTAATTGTTTATTTTGGAACATACAAAAAAATCTGTCAAATTCTAAGGAGATATGTCCTTGTAGTTTCCTATTTTAGACGATTTCCTTGTTTCAAAGCCTTAAAATGTTTTTAAAATATTTTTCCCTTGATTTTTGTAAAGAATTCTTGGTCATAGTCTCTTAAAAAACTAAAATCCCATCAATGAAGTGCTTCTAAAGGAATACAAAACAGTTAAAATATACTAATGAAATTAAATTGAGTTTACGGCAGTCCAATTTTTTTATTAAATCTTTGCAGCTGTATGAAGCCACTGAAGTACCTTTAATGTGCAGCTGACTCATAGACTTAGAGGAATGTGCTGCAGAGGCTGCTTGTTATCCAGATGTTATCCTGAAAAAGATTCAAAAAGTATGATTCCTGAAGGACTATCTTTCAGTTACCTTTAAGACAAAAACGAAAGGTTAATTAACTAGTTGCATTTTTTCAAAAATGGATTTTTTTTTTTTTTATGCAAACAGTCAGCATGATAAACCAGGGGGAAAAACAATGTTTTTCAGAAATGGGGTTACTCTAGCAAAATACCCATTCATCTCATCTAGGAAAGTTTTAGAAACATGACTGAAATTGTTAAAAATAGACTGCCATTCTAACATAGAGGAGCTCAGATAATTGCATCTGGAAAGAGATTGATTCAAAGCTTATCCAGCAAATTAAATTTAAGCACTGATATCTGCTTTTTTGTATCTGTTGTCAAAAACAAGACATTTATTTTGAAAACTCAAAGTCAAAACATAGAAACCAAACTAAAATGGATGCCTTGTTTAGGAAGTTTCCTTCTTTTCTTTTAGAGTAACTTTTATTGTAGCTGTATTTAATCTTTGTCAAAGATTCAGACTTAAACAATCCATCCCATTTCTGAATACTTGTTATTAATTTTGTCTTTCTGATAGATTGATGGTGGCCTTGGAGATTCTAGATTAAGAAAGAAAAGTGTACTTTAGGGATAAGTAATTTCTCAGTGAGTCTGCAGTAGACTTTATACCAATAGGTCTAAAGACAAGTTGATCTGACACCTTATTACATTATCAGGTCAAAAAAAGGAATACTTGAAGCAGTGTATAAAGGAGAAGAAGTTCTCAAAATCTCACAATTTCAGATTAATAGTTGTCATGTAAATGTTTTTCAAATGCTGGCTTTAACACACTGTGTCATTCTAGGTATTTCTCTTCAGTTTGCTTACAGCAGCACACGAAAACCAGGAGTTGATCTATAACTCTCACAAACCAGATTCCCTTCTTTCCCCCTCTTCTTAGATTTAATTTTTCTTTTTTCCACTGGTAAACACTGTGTCTGTTAAATCAGACTTACGGTTTGGTTACTATGATTGGTGCTACTGTTAAGTTGTGGCCTTCAGATCAGCTTCCTTGACCTGAAGACCTGACAACACATTGGTGAGGGGTGAGAGTATTCCACTGCACACTTCGTACTCCATGAAGAATAGCACTGAGCAAGGCTTTTGTTTGTAAGAGAAGGAGCGACAGCCCGCTAAAATGACATGTTGAATCAGCATCTGAACCACAATGTAAAGTCTACTGCATTGTAAACACCAAAGGCTTTAGGATTGCTACGAAGTCACTGTGATTTTTATGGAGTTCCAGCAAGCGCATCTGTTTCTAAAGACTGAATTGAAAGTCAGACAGGGCTTATCAATTGTCTTGCATTTTTTAATCAGGCTGTCAGTAAGCTTGCATCAGTTATCCACATCTCTTAAAAGAGATCCAGGAGGTTTTCCTCCATGAGCTGAGCATTCAGTTCATGGCAAATGGTGGATAAAATGCGTCAGCTTTAACACGTTTAGTTGATATTCAGTGTGTTGATATACAGTATGTTCTACCTTGAATTTGCTGTTCTCCAGTTGCATTCACACAGTCATTACTGTAGGTTAATGGATCCAGAGTAGCTCACTAAGCCATAAGATAACTGTGACCTTTTCTGGGCAAAACATTGGGGTGTGGCTCCCAGTTAAGTTCTTCCGGTAATAAAATATAGCCTGCCTTTAGAAACACAAATTCATTAGACTCGGTGAAGGACTTAAGTCTCTTTTGTGTACATTTGCATTCAACCTTGAGGAGGAAATTCAGCCTTCTGATATACTAAACTTACAAAAGTCTAAACTTTCCTAAAATCTCATGCAGGAAATGAATTAATGTGTACCTCTCATTAAGCACAGCAACAGTTTGATTTACCATTAACTATTTTCTGATTTGGGTTTGTTTTTTTTTTTCTGGTGCTGAAGATGAATCACTGTGGGACTCAAGCCCCTATCTGGCTGTCCCTGAGAGAGTCAGAATCCATGCCTCGACCTGGTGAGATCAAACAGTTAACAGCTTGTGCTACATGGCAGTTTTTCTTTAGCACTTCAAAAGACTGCTGTCTTTTCCGAATCCCTGTCAGGGTGAGGAACTGTGGAGATTTCTTTGTTTATTTACTGCAGCCCACCCAAGGGTGCATGGGATATTGCGCTGAAGGTGAGAAAATGCATGCTGTAGCTCAGCTGAGTGTGTGTATTTATAAGTGTGTTTTGCTGATGCTTAGTGGAGAGGAAACATCAGGAAATAATGATGCTAAAATTTCTACAATTCTTACTTTTATTATTGCTACAAAAGAAGAATGATTTGATATCGTAAGGTGGGTTCAGTTCAACCCTTTTTAACTTACATGTAGGACTCAACTATTGTTCAAAGCCCAAAAACTTAAGAATTGAAATTTTCCATAAAATGAGGTGGGGTTACACAACATATCTGGAAATAAAAATTCAACAAACCTACAATGGCTCTCACACTCTGTAAATACTCATTACTGAACATGCGCAGAATTACATATCAGAGAAAATGTTATCTAAAAACTTGACCAAACTGTGTTTATATCTATTGTTTAGCATTTTTAGGAATGTTTTTTGTTGCTGTAACTCTTTTATCATCTTTCTGCAGCACATAAACTTTATTGCTAGAAGAAAATACAATACAGAAATGCATTACCGATACACACTTTATTATTACTATGAGAAAGAAATTGAGACTTTTTGCAATGTCTCACATTGTCTTGGATCCTTGTACAGAAAAAGTGTGTTGGTGTTCACAGCTCAAAACTTCAGTATTTCATTATTTGTGACAGATTTTCTCAGTATGGCATGGTTAAATCCTTACAGTTATATTGTGAGATAGGGATGAATTAGTGTAGTAGGAAATTCTTATTAGCTCGTGACATACCATAGTGAAAATGCTAGCAATATTTTTATGCTTCATTTACTGTATTACTCTAAGTCATATTCTCTATTACTGACTGCTTTCAAAAGTTTAATAGTGAATCTTCCGATGAGCTTTCTGGTGCCTTATTAGACAAACATTATATCTTTAGGTCCAAGATTTTTAGGCGTTCTGCAAGGTTTCAGCATGCACATGACTGAAACAATAAAGAACTCCTGCACAATAGGACTTGCATTTACCTTGATCATGGCTTATGAACAGGAAAGAAGATATAAAACCGTAACTGGGCAGCAAGCTAGCGAATTTTTCCTGTCTCAAAATAAAGCGGACAAAGAGCATAATTCTTATTTCTCTCTGCTGAATGCTGTAGATCTGAAACATATTTTGAGTTTAAAAGCACTCATTTAAGATGTTTTTGTATGAAGTGCATTGTACTGTTGTGCTGCTTTTGTATCTGAGCTACTATGTGTACTGTGTTTTCTCTTTAACGCTTGATAGCTGTAAACACTTTTATGTGAATATACAACGTGAGAACAATTTATGGTTGTTTCAGATGCAAAGCCACAGACCTGTGATCCTGAGGGAATGGGAATTCAAGGCGCCTGTAGCAGTGAGTATTTTGTTTTGGTTTTCAAGATTTTCTGTGCATCTGTGGCCCAATAATGTCAACATTTAGTCATAATCTGTCTTGAATAAAAACGTGTTCATCTTGCTCAGTTGCTCGAGCAGTTTGGAGGTAATTTCAAATAAATATGGATTACAAAAGTACTTTCTCAGAATAACGTTTTGAGTAAGTACCAAAATGTTAAAAAAGTAATTTTGATAATGCTGATTTACAGATTATGTTGATTCTTTGGGATTGTAAAATGTAAGAGGAATCTACAAATCTACTGTTGCTTATTCTGTTCTTTTCTAAATACCCATTTTCTTTTTTTTCTTTCCCCCCCTCCACCACTTTCTTCATAATTAGTGAAATTATTCTTCCATAAGGCAAATTCTTTTGCATGTTGCTCTCTCCTCTCTGGTAAAATAATTGTGTTTTATTCCCTCGTTTATGTTTTTGGCTTGTTCTTATTATTTTTTCCCCCCTCTCTAGCACCTTCCTATTGTCTAGAATATAATCAAAGGCTCATAAAGAGGTTTTTTCTCCATTTAATAATTAACAAAAGGAAGATACACATTTTTCTTTGATTCTCTTAAGAACTTATGTAGTATTTCCAGATGTGAAAAAGGTAAATATTATTAGTCTATTAACTGGCAGAAGGCATATCAATGTCATTTTATCCAGTACTGATTTTGCACAGAGTAAAAAACACAAACCACACTTCTGTTTGAACCAGGTAACTTGGCTCCTGCATCATCTCCATCTGTGTCACCACCACTACCATCCGTTCCTGAAGTTGTAGCAGAGATGATCAAAGGCAGCATTTACCTAAGGTGCACCTTTGGTATTCCTTTTGCAAACAGCTCTGTTGGATTCATCGTAACTTGGTCAAGACTTTCTCCTGAAGGTATCAAAGAAGAACTTACACATGAAACAGCAGTTCATACCTTCTCACTTCTAGAACTAGATGGGATAAACGTCAGACTTGGAGACAGAGTATGTTCAAATATAATTATGTTTTTAAATCTTTGTAAATATGGCTCAGTAGACACAGTTGTTAGAGAAAGGTTCAGTGCCTTGCTAATTTTTCTAGCCAGAAGCGTACTTCCTCTACTCGTTTACACCAACAGTGCCCATATGAGTATGTAAATACCACAGAATATATCAGTAATTACCACTGCCTTTAAGGTTTTTAGACTGCCTTAATACAGTGTAATGTGCTTCTAGGAGGTAAATTTTTATCTGCATTGCATCTTCTTCACTCTCTACTATGATTTTTCTCTGACACTGTAAATTAAGAGGATTTTTGGACGCAACTGCATCTCAAAGAGAAGTTGTAAGAACCAGAGGTTGTGAGAAGCTATGTTGCTCTTCAGACAGATTTTTTTTTCCTCTGAATCAATAATGAGTTGCTGCTTAGTTGTTTTGTCTCTAGGATTGGGTTTCTATGGTTTAATCTCTGCCATGAAAAGCAGCGTGAGTACCTGTGTTGCCTTCCATGGTAACAGAATCAAGACCCAGGCTCCCGTAGTAACTTTAAGAAGCTTAAGCATAGGAAAAATCAATAAACTTTTGCCTGTATATCAAAATACCATTTATTTTTCCTTGCCAAAATAAAAACAAAAAACCCATGGTTTTGATGGGCATGTGTATGTTCAAGCCAAAGCTAGGCTGCTTGGATGGTTTCTGGACAACAGTAGCAATTGTTAATCCTCAAAAATCATTCAGAGACTTTGTGAATACTTGCCTGACAGTGTTGGTTCAGTGATAGTCAAAAGGAAAGGCTCATAAGCTACCTGCTGCTGCAATGAATATTCATTTTTTTTAGGATTGGAAATACTGCTATTGTGGTCAACATATCTCAAAAATGGATAGAGCAAAATAAAAAAAAAACAAAACCATAAAGCAGAACAAAAAAAAATCCAAGTCCAAACAACTAAACCAAACAGGAAAGCAAAGCAAAACCACAGTCTCTAATAGCAAAGAACTGTTTTAATGGAGGGAAATCACAGTGAATTCATCATCTTGAAAAAGATTATCCAGGCCCATAACATCAGAAAAGCATAATATAAGTGCTAATGGACACTAAAACAAATTAAAAGATGAAAAATGTGAAGCATTAAAAAAGAAGTAAATAACATGTAATCAGATGTAGAGTATATTTTTGCAAGTTGTCATGAGTTGCAGAAGTGCTCCAGACAATTTTTTTAAATCTGGGAAGACTGAAGTATTCATTAAATATGATGATTTCTATGCAGCCTTTCCTTCAAGGAGTCTCTGCACCACTGGTAGAGTATGCTAAGAAAAGGTCTTAGTATGCTCACTCTGTTTCTATTTTTATTTCTTATGCTGTATTTACCTATTACCACTGGCAACCAGTAACTTCTGGTGCAACCAAAAGACTTGCCATGATGAATCCATTGGACTGACCCATGGTGTCTAGGTTTTGTCTTCATGTGACTACTTCATACCAAAAATGTATTCTTTTATGCTGGTTTTGCCCTACAGGTCTACTGTAGCAGTTCTGCTTTTTTCATGGAGAAGCCAGATATACAAAGCTCTTCAGTTGAGAGCAAGGAATTTTTTGCTGGAATTAAGGTAATTTTTAAAAATATAATGTTTTACTTTAGTAATCTTTGAGTATTGCTGCAGCAGTAAGTCCTCTGACTAGGAGGCACTAAAAATGTTTTAATTGTGAATTAATAAGGCATGTTGTTGGCTGAGGTAAACTGAAATTTGTCACAAAGCAGAACAGTCACAGTTGTCTCTGTGCTCCTTGTGTACTGAAGGTACAAGAAGACTGTATTGGCATCTTGCATATGAAGTGCGAGCCTTGGATCATGAGCTGTGAGTTCTCACTATGGATATAGCTATAGCTGTGGCATTTGCTGGCCAGGAATAAGACTCTAGTCTTGAAAAGACATACTGGATGTCCTGTTGACTTAGCCTGAGCTTATGTTTCTGCAGGATCAGGCCCATGTAAGTGCAGGTCTGCAGTGTACACTGCAAAGGGTCCATGTTGTTTCCCTGTGAGGCTACATTCAGGATTTTACCCAGTGTACTAAGCTCAGGTGTAGGGCCCTGTTACTGATCTCTAGTTACATTTTTGATTATACATCTTTAGCAATCTGTGTTGTAAGCTTATGGAGAGGAATCCCAGGAGAAATATGGTATTTCCAGATTCTTTTGGGAAATACTGCCTATATGTAACTTTTCCCTCCCTTTCACTCTCCCCTAGACAGTATACCAAACTGCTTCTATCTTCACTTTCAGGAGTTACATGGAGAATACATTGTTGTGGTGTTAATGTGGTTCGCTAATCTCTTACCTTTCTGTCTTTACTCTTGCCTTTTCCTTATCCTTGCTGCTTTTCCCACCTCTTCAAGAGTGGCTGCTGTGATCGCATCTTCTCCCCTTGCTCCTTAGCCCATGTGAATTAGCACTCCCAGCTGGTCAGTAAGCAGTGCTGCAGTTTACTTATAAAGGTTGCATTTTAAGTACAGTTTCTTCTCTCCTAGATACATCCAGAAACATATGAAATATCGGAAGATGGGAAAGAATACAGGCTGACAATAGAAAGTAGCATTCCTATTCCTTGTCCTAACTTTAGCCATCTTGAAAGTGACTGCAAAATCTCACTAATATTAAATAGTGTTGATGAAGGTAAGTATAGCACTGATTTTGTTGCATTTTGTACGTTTAATATATTTTTCTAAATATTTTTCTAATCTCCTTTGGAGAGCCTGTTACACTGTAAAATACTTCCTGAAAATGTTAAAGTATTCACAAGCTATATATAATGCTGCTGAAAGCATGGAAGAATGTGTGCATATTACTTGTTGAAGTTAGGTGTTTTTTGACAGCTGTTGCTCTCAGCGCCACATTCTTTAGCTTGAATAGACAGAATAATACTTGCAAAGTTTATAATAAAGGTAATTTACCTGTTTTGCAAATACCATATATACATAGCAAAGTCCTTATTCTTTATAATTATTGCAGCTTTCTGTAGTACTTTCTCAAGCACAAGTCTCATGAACCAAGAGCCTTGTCAATACAGACAACCATTTTTATGTCACATTAGCAAGCGTGTCATGATTTCCATTAGTCTATCTAACTGGGAAATTCAAAAACAACTTCTTGAATGTGTGTGTGAAGGTATAGAGAGGAGGTTTTGCATGACTGAATGCAAGAAAAATGCGTAATTATTTTAATTTATGAAAGAGTGCGTAAATAAGTTTGTATCTATATTAACATCAGTATACAAAATGTGACATGTAGAAGAAAAACTCGATATTCATGTATTTTCTTTAAAACAGGTAAAGAGCAG
The DNA here is from genome assembly GCA_013399895.1 of Serilophus lunatus. Classification (NCBI taxonomy): domain Eukaryota; kingdom Metazoa; phylum Chordata; class Aves; order Passeriformes; family Eurylaimidae; genus Serilophus; species Serilophus lunatus. Next base: position 1,019,096 of record VXBA01002422.1, read on the forward strand.
TTAGGTTTAAACTTGGCTCTTTCTTCTTGTCACGTGGATCTTCTCCAGAAACCCTGCAATAATGGAATCTGTAGTCAAGCTGTAATTAATTTCATTGCTGTGACAGACTTCATTCAGGATGGAGACAGAATTACCAGAATTGCAGTCGAACCTATATCCAGTGAGAATTTCCTGTGGAATGGCTATGTTCCAGAAAGCACACAGGTTGAAAATCTTCATGTTAAGTTCTGTAGACTGAATAGAAGTATGGCTGAAGTTAATAAAGTTTTTATTTCAGTTATAACTTCCTGACTCATACCAAGATTTTTTTAAGTAGTCAATTTTATTTGTTTTATTTTCATTTAAATTCTGTGTTTTCATTTTCATTAATTTTTTTTACATTTTAGTATTGATATAACTACTCAGACTGATTAAAAGTATAATATTATTATACTTTTATATATGTATTTATTCTAATGTATTTATTAGAATGTAAAGTAATATCCTAAGATAAATAGTCTGTTTATTTCCTAATCTGATATGGTTTGTTATTTGCTTCTTTGTTTTGAAGATTACAGTCAGGGATCTACCCACTGCCTACTGCTACTCATTTACTGATCCTCATATAATCACATTTGATGGAAGGTAATTACTGGATTGCTGGTCTTAATTTAAAGTGCGTGGTTTTTTTGTGGGTGGTTTTGCTGGAGTGTTTTATTTATTTAAATATTTATATATTTGTTTTAAATCTGTGCTGGTGGCGCAAGCCGGCTGTAGTTTTTTGTAACTGCATTGAGTATTTTACTTTTTTTTTTCTTGACAATAGGGACAAATGTGCCTCAGTAGGTAAAATAAGTTTGCCAGGCATGATGAAGTTCATAATATTTTCATTTTGAAAGGCAAGTTCTGGGATTGTGGCAAGAGAATGAAGCAAATAGACTATTTTCTCTCTAGACCCATATGTCAAGAGGGGAGTAGATGCTGTGCAATCTGTTGATTATGAAAAATAGAAACGTTCATATATTAAGTAGGAAACATGGTAAAATGATTCATTAGATAAAACTTTTAATGCAAAGATGTTTCCAATCAATACCATAGTTTCCCTATTTCTGTGTGTCATTATTTGAATCCTTGTAAGGGTCAAGTTCCTAGAAGTGATCTGCTGTCTGTGTAGCGTTTTGCTGAGTTTATTAGTGTCAACTTAGTGAAAGCAGCTTAGTCAGTGCTGTCACTTGCACATCATTGGCTTTCTTTTTGAAGTGGAGATGGCTTTCTTGGCCACAGCTGCCATAGTTTTGGTGTGCTTCTTTCTTTCAAAGTGTTTCTAATCCACAAAAGATGTCTGAACAAACACACACTCCACCCTTGGACTTTCATATTCTCAGGTCAGCAGAAGCACATTTCTTCAAGTGGCAGGGTGAGAAGAGGATCTGTAGCTTCCAATTAAGGATATTCAGCTCACAACCCCACTCTTGTGAACTTGATAACAAAAGGGAAAATAAAAGTTGTGATTTGTTCTCTGACAGAACTGTGACTAGTAATAACAATAAAGTCAGTGGAGTTATCCTGATTTTGCAGTTTCTCTCCTTCAGTGGAAGTTATAGGGATGCCTTCACTGGTCATTCTAACCACGTATGCATTGTGATTAAACTTTCTTATGCAGCAGTGTTTTACTGTGATATGGTCTGTCTGGAAGTATGATGCTGCAGAGAAAGAGCTTTCTTTTTAAGGATAAATTATGTTGCTACTTTATTTTTAAAGCTGAGGAAACAAATAGAAAAGGAACTTTCTGCACTGAATCGCAGACAATCTTATGCAATCTCAGTAGGGCAAGCATCTGCAGTTTGTGTGTTGGCTTATTACGCACAAAATAAAACAAATTGCCAGTCTGCAATTCACTGTCAAATGCCATTTATGGCCAAGAGGCTGTTAAACTAACAGCAAAAGTTGTGAGTTTTCTTTCCATCCTTTTTTTTTTTTTTTTTTCCCTATGCTGCTGAATCATTAATTTGGCTATTTTAACCTTGCTTTAGGGGACAGATGACTAACCCTAAGGAAAAAACCCCAAGTTGCTATTTATGGTTTTCATCTTAAATAATCTTTGGGAATAAGCACTCCTCATTTCCATCTTAATTAAACATCTTTTTTAAAAGATGTGACATTTTAAATTGTTTTGTCAAGGGTACTTGTGCAGTTTTCAGCAACTGCCTCCACATGTACACTGCTGTGCTATAGGTGTACTATTGTAGAGACACAAATATTGAAAAGTACCCTCCAGTTCCCTGTCACGTGCACTATTTAAAAAAAATATTAAAAATCAAAGAATGTCAGTAGCTTCACGGTTATGTTTCCATTCACAGACATTGCCTACTTATACTCCACTCATGATCCATCTTTTATTCCTTGTTTTTCTGCTGTAAAAACAAGGTTTAATGTTTTTCCTTTTTGATTTAGAGCTGCACAGAGGAAGATATCATGATGTTTGTTCAGGATAAGTTGTGTGTTGGTCTATGAACTGTACTGTTTGTTTTTTCTGGCTCAGGAAAAGAAGTTGCAGTAAGTTCATCAAATATTAGAAAAACTGTTAGAAGATAAAGTTGCCGACAGTGATACAGTAATTTTACAGTTATTTTAAAGTGATATCACGTGCTATTCTTTTGATTCCAGACTCTATGACAATTTTAAAACAGGAACATTTGTTCTCTATAAGAGTACATCTCGAGATTTTGAAGTTCATGTTCGCCAGTGGGACTGTGGAAGTCTCCACTACCCAGCATCCTGCAACTGTGGTTTTGTTGCCAAGGAAGGAAGGGATATAATTGCATTTGACATGTGCAGTGGTCAGCTACATGAATCACAGCCACACTTATCTGTAATAAACAGAGACACAGCAGGAAGCAATGTCAGAATCACTGAGTCCTACCTAGGAAGAAAAGTAACAGTAAGTGGTAAATAATTGCTTACAGAATAGGTAAAATTAACAAATCTTGTTTCTCGAGGTGATATTTTCAATCTCTTTTTAGGTTTTGTTTTCTTCTGGAGCTTTTGTTCGTGCTGATGTGAGTGAATGGGGAATGAGCATAACGCTTAGGGCACCCAGTTCAGATTTCAGACATACAGTGGGACTCTGTGGCACCTTTGATGGAAGTGCAGAGAATGACTATCACACCGCAAGTGGGGTGGAAATCCCAAACCATGTTAATGTTCCTTCTTCTTTTATTAAGGAGTGGAGGTAAAAAAGTTTTTCTATTTAAATCAAGTGTCATCCTCGTGTTTTACCTTTCCTTCACATTCTTAAAGATTAGTCAAAATATTAAAAAAAAATCTTCTCAGGTTTTTATGTTAATGTTAGCATGCCATCAATGCATTCAATAATTAAAGAGAAAAATAAAATAGAAGTGCCATATAAATATTTAAGTACTATGATGCAAGATTAATTTGATTAGGTTTTGAACAAAGTATCAATGCACACAGAAAATATCCACTCATATCAATTCTTTTATTATAAGTTACTTCTGAGGTTTTGTGTTTTAACTGGTCATTAAATATAGCTGTGTGCTGCAGATTCAGTGACTTACGCTGTAGAAATATAAAACAGAAAAGGACAAAACAAATGTTAGTACTTTAGTGCAATGTAAATAGTTCAGATGATACCATTTCATCTTTTTCTTTCTTTAGAATTTTACCAGGTGATAGCTTGTTTGACAAGACACCTGCTTCTTTAACATCTTCTAGAAAAATAGTCTTCTGTGACTGTGCATTTGAAGATCCCAGATTATATCCAACAGTGAACAAACTTGAGACAGTTTCTCAGTCAGAACTTCCTCTGTCTTGTAAAGAAAGTGAAAATGGGAGATTTCTTTCTTTGATACCAGGACTGGATGTCACTGCTGAATATATTGGTCCTATTGATCTTATCAGAGGCTTAAAGAAACGTTCATCTGCACATGAAATGGAATCATCTACACTTCTGCAGAACAAGGATAATCAAACCAAATTTCACAAAACATCACTAGTAAACTCACATGTCTCTGCAACCTCGGTGAGAAATACTGATAAAGAAAGAGAAGGAAGTTCAAGCTCAGGCATTAGAAGAAATTCTCACCATTACAGTAGTCATCTTCACAAAAGTCAATCTATTACAAGTAGAGGGAAGCGCCAAAATTATTATGAATACCATCCTGTATTCGTATTCCAAAGTCCTAGCCAATCAGACTTAGAGGGATATAGTTATTTTTTCCCAGAGGACCATGCCACTGACACAGACCAAAAGTTCCTTCCTTCTTGGCCCACACCTTCGGGCCTCACTGAATCCAGTGCTCTGTCACTATGCCAGCAGGCCATAGCTAATTCTAGTATAGGAAGATCTTGTGGTGCCCTTCTTGGCCAGCGAACAGAGGATGCAATCAATATGTGCGTTAAAGATTTGCTGCTGAAAGATGACCTCAGTTGGGCAGAAGCTTCCTTACCTCTTCTGGAGAATGAATGTGAGAAAAGAATTTTAGAAGAAATAAATTACAACCCACAGGAACTTGAGAGCTCAGTTGAGAGCCTGCTTGCTGCATTAAAGTGTCCCAGTCTCTGCAATGGTAATGGGGAATGTACAGAATGGGGCTGTGCATGTTTTGAAGGCTACAGCTCATATGACTGCAGCATACTTTCCGGTAAGTAGGGAAAAAATTAGATTTACTTAAATAATGTTCTCAATATTCATGCAACATACATGTATTTTGCTGCCTTTCACTCCTGCTTTTGTACACAGGCAAGGCTTTCCAACAGTGGCCCTGTTCATTACCCAAGAATTTACTTCAAGTTTACTATGGCTATAATTATTTACCAGTCAGCCTTCTTGTTTCCAAAGGACAAAACATGGGCTTAGTTTCTGGTATTCAGATTTAAGAAGTTTGCCACTCTGTCATTTTGTGATTCAGAGGGTTACCCCAAGAGCCTGGCCATGTTTCCACATGCTGTCTTCTTCAGATCTTCAAAGATCTGCCACATCCTTCACTTCTCTAATTTTTTATAGTCTGTGTGATCCTGTTTACTAACTGTGAGATGTTCTTCTCTTTTTGTGAGGTTACATCTCTGTAAGATAACTATTAGATCAGATGGGATTAGAATTGATGGTGAAAAGAGGTACAGCAAATACAGGTGGGGAGGATTTTTTAAAATTTTCAATAAATAAGACATTCACTAAAATTTCAGTTAAGTGGGTACACTGGAAAACTATGAGCATTTCTGCAAAACTCAAAGCTCTTTTAAAATAAAACCTGTTAATATTTTGTTTTGCAATGATGTTTTTGTTTTAGTGATCTAATTAAAAGCAAATAGAGAAAGAAGACAATTATAAGAAGAAATATTTTTTCCTCTTGAAGTCAAAAAAGATGGTTTTACTTCATAAAAATTTTTACATGTTCTCATCTGTCAGATTATTTCCTGAAATAACTTCCACCTGAGATAGTTTTGCTTAGTCTTTAATTAAAAAGAAATACTATTCTAAATTATTGCATAACCATTACCTAGTGCTAGAGTTTCATTTCGATTTTATTCTGCCAATGTGATGTAAGGAACCATAGCTGAGAAAGCAAAACACTTATTCACAAACATTTGCTGTCTGTTGAATTTTTTTCTGTTTCATAATACTCAGATTCCAAAAGAAAACAGAAGCCTAGATTTAAACTTGATTAATTTTAGCAATTAAAAAAAAATCTTTATGTTTGTGCCTTTCTTCAGCCGGGTCCAGATTTCATTGTTTACATAGTTTTCACAGGTGGATAGAAAAATAAACATATTGCTTAATATAAGTGCATATGAATGAGTTAATATACTGGCATTTATTGTCTTATCTCTACTTCCAAGGCCAGGCTCCAGAAATTACAGAGCTGGAGAATGCTGGGCTGTGTGATATTCGACAGTATGACTGCACATCAGTGAGAGCTTTTGGACATGGCTTCAGGCCGTCGTTGAATCTGAAATGTGAAATCATCAAATTGCAAGTAGGTCTTTCTGAACAGTGACAATTACATTTTAAACTTCTTATGGAGTGAGGGACAAAATGTCTTAACGTATTATTCATTAGTGTGGGTACAACCCCATGCTTTAGTCAAAGCTAAAAGCAAAGGCACTCAGCACTTTGCAGCAGACACTCAAGTCTTTGCAAGATTTCCATTTCCTCCATGATAAAAGAAGTACAAAACATAACGGGAATGTTCAGCAGCTGAGAGGGAGATAACAGCATACGGGAGCTATGCATCAGAAAAGGGCAAGGGCAACCCTGTTAGTAACAACCACTACATTGTTGATCATTTTTTAAGTGCTTATGGAGAGGAATTGAAGTACCATTTCTTTGAAAAAAGACAGCAAGGTTAAAGACAGTACTAGATTTCTGTCTCAAGTCTAATGCTTTAAATAGCCTTTTATAAACATATTAAATCTGTTAGAAAAAGAGAAAGGCATTTTTGGTGTGTTGTTCATTTCCCTGAGGTCAAACAGGAAATTAAAAAATGTTGCACTGTAGACTAAGGGGAATCTATATAGAGAGACTGTTGTTACTCAGACCTAGAATTTGCTCAAGGCAAATTTATAAGCAGTTTACAAGTTTTAGCCTGGAACAAGCCATCAGCAATTACAAGTTTATATGTTGTGTTAGACATGAGAACAAAAAAAGCGTTAAAGTCTAAAACTGTGTTTCATTGATGTGGTGATGGAGGGGCTGAGAGTTGGCAAAAGGGGAGCCATTCATTGGGAAGTTTTGTTCTTGAGACCAAAGTTTTCCTTAGCAGGTTCTGTGCTGGTCACAGATTTTTCTTAAACTCAACATGTATCCACTCAAGTTGTCTTGAAAGGAAAGTCAAGAGTAAGTTTACACTATTAGGTTAAAAAACTTTTAGACCAAGCACACAGTAAGAATTATTGGGAGTTCCCTTATCACAGTTAGATGTCTCAGTTTTAACTCATGGCAAGATATTCTGAAATCTCTGTGGTGGTGTATTTGGTGTATTTGGCCCCCAACTACAAAAACCTTGTATTTAATCACTTTTAGTGATGATCTTCTCGCTGACAAGAGCTAGTTTACTACTGTTATTGGCAGTTGAGGAGAAAGCTGTGAACTTTTTCCTTAAGAAAAGGAGTTAGGGGGCTTTTCTTTAGTTTTTCAGGCTGGAGTAATAGTGAATTTTTGGAAACGTCAATGTGCTTGCAGCAGTATAGAACTCACATATTTTGAGATTAAACTTAAATCATCAAAAATTTATAGAAGAGGCATTTTGAGAGAATTTAGAATTTCTTAGTTTCAGTATTTTCGCTTTTGAAACGTTAGATCAAATCTGTTGTCCATGGGCTGTGTTACCCAGTTTATGGTAGGAACGTGATACAGGTTTGGGCATGACATGGCCAGGAACTTAATAATTACAGAGATACAGAATTTAAATATAATCATGAGAGTGTGTTTAACCTCTGCAAAGATGAAAATACAGTTTTATTTCCTTCTGTTTTATGTTGAACTCCAGAAGTTTTTCTATGAACATAATGAGCTGGAATGCTCACAGATCTGAAAGCTTTTAAACTGGTTTTTGCAAAGATAATCTGTATCTGAACTTACATTTAGCTAACAACAAAAGATTTCTGAAGAAATAGACTGTATCACTTTTCAAAGGTTATGGTACTAAATGCACTCAAAATTATATATTTAGAAATATTTAGCTTTTATACTTTGAGTTAATCCTTGCTGTGAATTCCTTAAGTATATTCCTTAAGTATTCCTTGAGTATAGGTTGAAAGAAAAACAAAATTTTTGATTGATATGAAAACAGCTTAATGTGTTTTTTTTAGAAAAAAATTGTTTATTTTTCTGTCTGTTAAAAAAAATAACAAAGGCCTATACAGCAGATGCCTCCTATGTGAGGATAAGAATTGAATATATGTCTCGATTGGCTCCAGTAACTAAAAAAAATGGGCCAGCTGAGTAAAATCTAGTCAAGCTCAAAATTATTTTTACTTCCTGTCCTCTTGATTCTTAGTCTGTCTGGATTCTAACTTCCATCTTTTTGTTTTCCTTATGCTTATCTGTATTTCCACATCAATACTTCAGTCAAATAGCATTATCATCCTTATTCTGTTACCTTTAACTCTCAAAATGGATCCTTGGATGACTTGCCCTCGCTGCATTTCAGAAGAAAAGTCTACAGGATCAGGGGTGTCTTGTTCTGCTGAAAATCTGTTGGCTTGTACAAGGGGTAAATAGCTCACTGCCAGCATTCCCCAGAACCTGGAATAACACCTGAGCCCTACCAAAAACCTCATCTATTCCTTCGACTAAAGCCTGTCCTCACATGGGAGCAGAGATGGGAGATGGATAGAAGCACTTACATGTCAGATTGGTGCTGTTAGAGGATCACCCACTGCTTAACCCTCTTATTACTCTCCAGTTGGAAGAACTGTTTGTCCTTGACAATGCAGTGTCGAAGGGTTATGCATTAGAAAAGACTTTTTTTCCACAGTAGCAGGCTTAGCTAAAAATCTATGTATGAAAATAATGTCATTTAATATTTGACACTGCATTCTAATCCAGACACATTAGACTTATTAAAAAACTGTGCAAAAAAACTGTTTGTTTTTTTCTCTGATAAAAATATTTTCATGATGTACTTCACTGAAAAACAGATTTTCTGTCTTAACACTTAGTATAACAATAGACAGTGGATTCCTGGAGAACCTCTAACTGTGCCAGCTGTCTTCCAAAATGCCAGAACTGTTGACTGCCAATTACCAAATGAAGGCCAGCAGTCTGATGTCGTGGATGTGGTTGACGATAAACCCATTGCCAGGTGGCAGATAAAGGTACTTACAGAAATTTTAAATACTCCTATTATAATATATTAGTATAAATTAGTATAAATACTAATATTCTTATTAAGATGAAAATACATCACATAGATAATGGATTTTTCGATGTTATTAAAGGTAGAATTCAGATTTCCTGACTTGGGGTCTCAGTTTCATCACCTAAACCGAAGTGTTGAGTGTCATTTGAGAGTGTTCTCCTGCAAGAGATATGACTTAGGTCCTACAGAGACACTTCTTCAAGTGTAGAGGTTAAAGGAGAGGTAATTACCCTAGAGCATTTCAAATAACATTAGATACATCTACGGTAGAATTGAATTAAGCCCAGCAAACTTGTGCTCTTACCCTGTGTGAGGCAGATATCTGAGCTCTCATACAGATTGAGTCAATAAGGTCAACAGAGTGTACGCACTATCCAACTTACCCTAAAGTAGGTGCCTACCTGAAGCTGGTCAAATATATGCCTAGACTTATGATTAGATTTTTTATAACTATTCTGAGAATTTAGACACCTGTATGTAGGTGTCTGTTAATGAGTTGAAGCTCATAGCAGCAGCCCACACTGGTGATATATTGATATCTGTATTGATTAATCCATTTTTACTGTACACCTTGCAGATTTCTAATGATGGATTCATTTATAGCAACTCTAAAACAATGATATTGTATGATGGAGCCTGTCAGACCTGTGAAACACAAGAAGCTGAGTTATGTACATTAAAGGTATGTGTTTTACTAATCTCCATGATGAAAAAAAAAAACATTTCACGGGCAGAAAAAAAATGAGAAAAATCAGCAGAATGCACCCTGTTTTTGTCTCCAACAGGGATTTTCTATGCAAAAAAATGATATGCACAGAAAGAGTGGCTGGGATGAGGCAATTTTAAATGTAAAGAATCAAACCAAAAGCACTTCATATAATTGCCAAATAAAACCAAACTTACTGTCAGTTGTTTAGATTTAAAAGCAAGCTTAGTTGTTTAATGGAAGTGCAGAATGATGAGATTTTATTTTATGCTTTACAAATTCATAACCAATTTGATAATAAAAATGTTAATCATATTTTATTTCTTTGAAAGGACAAAACATGCAACATAGATGGACTCTGTTATGGTGAAGGAGACACAAATCCAACCAGCCCTTGCTTACTCTGCAGACCTGAGATATCAAAGTTAACTTGGTCAGTTGTTGAAAGTAAGTTCAAAATAGTTCTTTTTTAATACCAAGAATTTGAAAGTCCACTAAGTTTTTAAATATATAGAAACAGTGATACTTTAATTTTAGCTGATAAAGTGTTTCACTTAAAGATCATTTGATTTTGGTTTTCATCTGACATTTCTCGTAAATTCTGAAAAGGATGCTTTATTTTCCAGATCATACATGTAAAAGTCAGGATTTTTTTTTATTTTATTTCTCCTACTCTCCTGTTATAAATAACTAATGAAAATTAACAACTTTCAGTCTAATTGGAGCTTCAAAGTCTTTTCCTATTTAGCACAGCTACATCCACATATGTTTGTCTTCAACACAGAGAAGTAAAAAATATTTTTAAAAAAATTATTCTGATACCAAAAAAGTGGAGATCAAAACCAGAATTAAATTACATCATATTTATTAGCCACTTAGTATTTGGACACCATCTACATCAATGGCATAGATACATGGGCTACATACTTAAAAGTATATCCAAGATTTTTATACTTCAGTCCAGTTATAAACCACACTATGAAGAGAAGGCCTAAGTCTAGTTTTTTCATTTTGCTTTTCATAGTACAAAGGTTTAGACTTGAAATTGTACCTCTTTTATCTCAGATTTTAGATTTGGATATGCATATCATCCATCAAATGGAATGTCTCTTGGAGTTTTAATATTAGCCTTTGAGCCTGCTCTACCAACCCGAGTCCCTAACATTGAAAATACAAACATTCCACTGGTGTTTCATGGGTGAATGTGCTGGAAAGACTCTGTCTTGATCGGAAAGGGGTCTCGTCTGAATGGGACTTCTGGTGCCTGTCTTGATGAATCTTGTCCTACTAAAAGCCAAATTAGCTATACCTATTCCAAAAGAATGAAACCTGAATGAAAGGAATGAAATGAAATTCATCCAACAGTCATGGAGTTGAGGGATTTCCATGTTATAGTCATATAGTTAGAATACAGTGGTTATATTCAATAAATTATTATTTTTTTTATGTTGTATGCAGTGCATTACAAGCTCTTTTATGGTAGAAGTAATTTCTTGATTATGTTGTTACAGTTACAAAGAAAATATCAAGTGCTTCTGCCATGCAATATAAACGACATTAGAATTTAAGGGAAATAATTGCATGTGACTTCCTTAAGAGAAAGACACAATTCTTTTAATTTTTATAACTATATTGGAACTTTTGCTTAAAAGAGGAAAACATCTCCTTTGTTACAGACAACCAGCCTCCAATGCTTGAAACTTCTCAGGGTGTGCTACAGACTTTTTATGGAGAAGATTTTGTATATCAGTTTTTGGCTTCAGATCCAGAGGGCTCTGCTATTCTTTTCACATTGAATTCTGGTCCAGAAGGTGCCAGTCTTTCCCCATCAGGTCTCCTTTTGTGGAAAGCTGTGTCAACGAATCTCCATAAATTAACATTTTCTTTGACAGATGACTGCAATGCAACAACTAAGGTAGAAATAGAGGTAATGAATATTACAGTAAAATGACACCTACCAGTAAGATGTTTAAGATATCTAATTACAGAACTCATTGCTAGTTCATTAAAAAAAATAGAAAACTGTCTTATTGGGCATGTCTTGTAGGTCAGTGTAAAATCATGTGATTGCCTAAATAATGGCTCATGTGTGACAAATATTAATTTCCCACCTGGAAGTGGAAGATATCTTTGTGTGTGTGTGGCTGGATTTGAAGGTGATCTCTGTCAAGTGAATACTGATGACTGTAAACTTAACCAGTGTGGTATTGGCAGATGTGTGGATGGAATAAACAACTATTACTGTGAATGTCCACCTGAACTTCAAGGTAAATTGCTACTTTATTTAAACACATTTATCACATTTAGTGATAAATTGGGGTTTCTAATTTTATGTCTACAGTGTTCTTATAAATTTTTGACCATAAATTTCTTACTGTTAGATTATGAAGAATTTGTATGATTTTGTGATAAATATATGTAGTATACTTCAATTTTTTTTTTTTTTTGCACAAATACAGTGGTTGTCTATTTTAGTTTATCATGAAAGCAAATTTACATTGTTTATCTCCACCATCAAAGTCTAATGACACAATATTTTAGAAAAAATTAAATCTGTATTTCAATGCAGGTAAACATTGTCAAGAGGATGTAGATGAATGTGTATTCAGTCCTTGCTTCCCTGAAGTATTTTGCTTCAATACTTTTGGTTCTTACTACTGTGGCCCATGCCCAAATAATCTGCAAGGAGATGGGAAGTCATGTTATGGTAAAATTATTTGTTTTTCAGAAGAATGGTATTGTTTTATTGTCATTCAGATAAAACATCTTTAATTGTTCTTCATGTTTCTACCTGTAACTTAGAACTCTTCTAAGGGGTCAACAAAACAGGGCTGTGGTGATGGTAACATCTGACAGCACTAGGTTGTGTAGCTCTAGAAACCTTTTTCAAGAAACAAGAAAAAAAGAGATGCAAAACACCTCAACTCTTTTATATCAAAGTAGACTACAATTAAATTTTTAAGGGGGAAGTCTTCATTATTTTCATAATATGAGAAACTATTGAAAAAATATTTTTCTACTAGATTGATTAATATAGAACTATTTACCCAAATCCAGGCGTTTGCCAGTTAAGGTGCCCAAACATTTATTTACAGTGCAATTACTGAATAAATTGTATTTTTAAAATACCCTGTTAAAAACTTTTAAGAAACATTTTTTATTTTTTATCTTCTTTCTGATTTTTTGAATTATTTTCTTTTTGTTTTTAGAAGGATTTGAAGACACTGATATTGAAAGGAAGGATTCCACAGGAGAAATTGGAGAGAATAAAGGTGATTTTTTTCCATGAAGAAAACGGATTTCCTAATTCACATACCGATAAGAATATAGTTGTCAAATAAAGATTGTAGTCAGATTTATGTCATTTAGTTTAATTTTTCAGTTTGACACAATTTAATTAATTACTAGGGTTGTATTCTGATCTGAAAAATGTGACTTAAATGTCAATATCAACAAGTCCCTTGGGTCGGTCAAGTCATTTTGTTAACAGTGTGATGTATGATACAGTTGCCTTTTGTTTCAGTGACTAACCACTGACATAAAATAAGTAACTTGGGGATAGGAACATCTGTTATATGAGATAAGCAAAAGTTTATGGCATTATGTTGAATGCCATTTTCCTGCTTTAACTCAAAGGAAAGGTGAAGGTTATGGCAAGTGAATGTCTTTATTCCAAAACTCTGTAAATGCTGTTGCTGGCATTTCCAGGTCTGTGCCTGCTGGGGCTTTCTTTGCAGGAAATTCTCATGTGTCTTTTCCCTTTATCTCTGAATAGTTGTTGGGAGGGAAAACATTCTCTCACTTCACTGCCAGTGCTGGATAACTCTTCATTAGCTGCAAATGCTTTTCAGTAATGGGAGACAGCACACTAATACAATTCAGTAAAGTTTAACCTTTTGCGGATCATTTTCTAGGGCTGGGTCAGGAAATAGGTTTCTGGAAATGGGTTAGGGTTTCATTCTTCCTCTGCCCCATAATGTTAAAAGCCCACATACAGCATTCTACCAGTCTGGGATTACAGTGCCATACTTCTTTCCACAGGACTTCTAACTTTCCCTGGGTGGAATATGAAGAACTTTTCATTCGCTTTGCATTCCTTCCAGTGAGGAAGTTGAGTCAGTCTCTGTTGTTTATAAAACACATCCAATATCCCACTTATAAAAACTATGCAGAAACTTTAAACTAGTTGATTAAAAAGTTTGAAGAGTAAAATATGGTAATACTTTTGCTACAAGGTGATCGATTATACACTTAGAATACTGTCCATAGTGCATCAGTAAGTAAAAGCATCTATATATTTGGGATTAAATCTCTGCTTCTAGACTCTCAGTTTATTACTCGCACTTAGACACACTGATGAACCATATGCAGTATCTTTTGTTTAAATTCTTTCGGTTATCTAGCTGGAAACAGTGCATGGAGCTGGTAATCTGCTCTGACAGTAGATCTATTTATTGATCTAATATGAGAAAATCTTTGCTATCTGCCTCATATATATGGTGATTTCTCGTTATCTTCAGCCAAGAAAAGGCCATGGGGAAGGTGGGAAAGGATGTAACCAGAATACATTGATCTTCTCTAATTCTGCCAGTTAGGTTCTACTGCATGCTTACATTCAGATGTAGCACAAGGAGAGACTTCTTGAAGCACAGGATGAATTAATGGGCTGTATGTTTTTCTGTTCAGAAAATATTCCCCACCCTCAGAAGAAAAAAAAATCTGAAATGTTCATGTACTTTTTCCCCCCTTTCTTTCTAACATACTGTAGGTTTTCAGCAATCATCCTTTGAGAAGGTTTTAAGGACCTCAAGTTATATTCCCAGTTCAACAGATATCCCAAAGAGATTTATTTCTACAGAAATGGTCAGTAGCAGCACACCACCAGCCTCCACAGTAAAAACAATCACTGCCTGCAAGTCATTTGATTCTCAGAGAAGTGCTTCTATACATCCTGTTACTGGAGACATTGCTGACACTCTCAGCACCATCAGTGATCCCCCTGCTGGCATGGAAAGGAGCTCTTCAGTACATGCTGTGATAACTGCATCTTCAGGGAGCCATGCTACATCACCCGAGAAGAAAACAAGGGCACAAGTTGAGGCCTACAGCTATTTTGAAACTAGCAGGAAGACTTCTAGCAGCAGAGCAAACATAAGCAAAGGACTTTCTTTGCCAAATAAAGCATTCAAAGGTGGCAATGCTCAGAGAGTTCTGCATCTATTAGCCAAGCATAAAGCAAGTCATTTACCTTTTGCCCTTGTTGAAGTCACTGTCCCACCAAAAAAGCTTCCTGAAGAATTGAGTGAAATAGTGATTCCTAAAGAAATAACCTGTGCTGATTTACCCTGTTTTCCTGGAGTACCTTGTGAGCCAAGTCAGGATGGAAGTGTCAAGTGCGGTCGTTGTCCTCATGGTTATTATGGAGATGGCTTCACTTGCCGAGGTATTACAAAAAACTGCACGTAAATGCCTTGAAGAAAAGACTCTTGAGATGCCTTTATAGCTTGAAAGTACATTGTTACTGTATAATCAGTGAAAAGCATGGGGTATTGAATTTTCTCATTTTCATTATTAATATTGGCAGGCTTTTAGTTGTATGAATGCACTTAAAAATATTCTCCTGATGTGTCGTAGACTCCTCATTTATGGGCAGGGACATAATGTATTCTCTGTGATCTATTCATTATGTTAGGCAAGACACAGTTTTCTGAAAGGTCATTTTCATTTTCTTTATTTTTTTCTTTGTTTTCCTCCTTTCAGCAAGATGCAGACAAACATGTGGCAAAAATATGGAGTGCGTGGCACCCAATATTTGTAAATGCAAACCTGGCTATGCTGGTTATAACTGTCAAGCCGGTGAGTATGGCATTTTGATTTTGCTTATAGTAACTCATTTGCACATATTAATGGTTTGAAGAATGATGTTGATCTATTTTGCCCAGCTCTATGCAGACCTGATTGCAAAAACCATGGGAAGTGCATTAAGCCAAATGTCTGTGAATGTCTACCAGGATACAGTGGCTCCACTTGTGAGGAAGGTAAATAGAGTATTTTTTGCTTTTGAATACATAAATACCCAAAGGATGCTGTGAACAATTTCCATGACTGTTCATTCTGACAGAAAAGAGGTGTGTTCATTTTGCTTTTAGTTTAACAGAACTCCTCAGCAACATGTTGGTATATCTCCTAATTTTCTTGATATATACTGTAAATGTTATTTGTGATGGAATATTCTTAAATTTAGCTTTCACAGTAAGTAGAGGACTTCACCGGTTAATGTAGGTGCCTCTAAGCTAAACAATCTGAAGAGCGAGAAGTACTTTCTGGAAACTGTGTTAGGTTTCTTACCTTCAGGATGACCACCACTGTTGGGACTTTGTGTCCTGCTGGAATGAAGTTATTCTTGTTATTCTTGTCAAAAGGCATTGCATATGTCTCCTTATTTTATTTCTGGTTCTTTAGTCACTCTCAGTTACTAACATTTCTCTTTTTATAAAGCATAACCAATACATGCATCTTTGTGGAGGTGATTTCTTGAAAATCATAATTCTGTATCTGCAGCACATTGTAAACCACCCTGTCAAAATGGAGGCACGTGCTTGGCCAGAAATCTCTGCACCTGCCCATATGGTTTTGTGGGACCAAGATGTGATACAAGTAAGCAAAAGAACATAAAAGAAAAATACAGAACATTTGATTCTCTTCTTCAGGATCAAGAAAACAAATTATGGTTTAAATTTTTGATGCACTCTGTCTAATGCTAGAAAATGACATAGTATCTCTGCCTCTCTGAAGGCTCCCATACTTGGGCTTTTTGAACATATAAAAAGTAGTATTTACACATAATTTTGAAAACACAATGTACTATATAAGTTTGGCTAGATTTCATACTGGCAATTTTTATCCCTCAGAGAGTCCAAATTTAGACATGCTGTTTATATATCATTCACTTGAATGTACTACTTTATTGACCCTGAATTGAGAAAGTCCTTTGTCTCCTCCTCAAATCCCAGCACTTTTGTTCTGTTTTTCTTGTTCTAGTTTTGTTTGTGGCCAAAAAAAAGAAGCAGAAAAAAAAGAAGCAAAAAAAAATCTGGTCTTTGTTAAGCAGCACTAAAGAGAATGAGATATATTCCTGAAGAAGTGATTCCTAGTTTTCCAGAGCCATGATACTTTAATGTCCTTGCTTGGCAATCTTGTGTAACTGTATGCAGCAGCTGCGCTTGCTTGAAGTGATGGAGGACATTTAAGTGAACTTCCTTGGAATCCATCAAATCCATCGTGAAACATGATCCACTTGTCTCTTAGTCTTGCATTTCCTATTTCTTTTGGATTTTTTAAAATTTTCTAGACTTTTAACACAGTATAAGTAGACCATGGATAATTGCATGAAGAGACATTTTATTTACCTTTGTTTGTCTGGTGCTAGCTATTACGGGTTTGAGACTGGATTAATCTGTTCAGCAGTTCCTCTTCAGCTAGTGGAATTGTATGTTATTTCCAAAGTTAATATTTGGGAAAGAACTGAAAAATTAATCACGCATAATTTATAACATATGTCTTTCTCTCCCCTTACTTCCTTCTCCTCCCCCACTTCCTCCTTTGTTTTTGCACAACTTTCTGGATGGTAGTGATTTGCAACAGACACTGTGAAAATGGTGGTGAATGTCTCACTCCAGACATCTGCCAGTGTAAACCTGGGTGGAATGGACCTACATGCAGCACAGGTAACACTCCTGAAACTTCCATGTTCCTGGGAGAGTGTCCATGGGATCTCCCATAGTTTGAAATGTGGAACTGCATGGATTAGCAAGCAGCAATGGGCAGCTGCTCACTGCTGCAGATTCCCAGCACTCTCTCTTGTCTCTGCACGTTAGTTCTGCTGCCAGCAGCACCCCTTGAAAGTCTTACACTGATCCTTTAATTTTGGGTGAAGATTCTATGGGAATGGTGTTGCCTGCAGTTATCTTATGTGTTTAATTCCTGTCCCTGCAACAGAAACACATATTTTATAGACTTTATTTGGATGTCATGCTTCCTACTCTTCCTGAACCTATTTCTGCAGCAATGTGTGATCCTGTGTGTCTCAATGGTGGTTCCTGTACTAAGCCAGATGTTTGCCTCTGTCCTCATGGATTCTTTGGTGCCCAGTGTCAGAATGGTAATATTTTCGTTTTTTTCCCCTAGCCCCCACTCCTTAGGTGCCATTATGAGGAAATGTGTGAGAAAACATTAACACACAAAACTAACAGTCAAGTCATGTAGCTGAGAAGTGGTGAAAAACAGATATTGTGTTATTTTTTAGATTTTACAACTGATTTAATGAGTGTCCAAGAAGGGAGACTCAAAATTTATCTTGTATTCTACTCAACATGTGAGCAGTTCCATGTTCAACCAGTTCCATGTTCTATGTGTAGTCTGGTTACTTATGTACACATATAGGTGCCAGCCTTGACCCCATGTTATCTGATTTTGTCTTTACTAGTGTTGTTGGCACCAAACTCCATGAATATAATTTTTACAACACTGGCCTGATAGTGTTGAATGTCTGTACAAGCTGTCAGAATCTTAGTGTTTCATAGAAGTATATCACTATGTCAAACAAAATGCAAACTAAACCCTTTTCCTCTTGTTTTTATCTCTTAGCTGTCTGCAGCCCACCTTGTAAGAATGGTGGTCATTGCATGAGAAATAATGTCTGTACTTGTCCTGATGGCTACACAGGTGGAAGATGTGAAAAAAGTAAGCCAGTGTTAAAATCCTTGCAGAATCCAAAAATAACCAATAAATTATTCTGTTAATCAGTTAAATGTATTAAACAGCAGGTGTTTTTGATTTTAAGGTGTCTGTGAGCCAAGGTGTATGAATGGAGGAAGATGTGTAGGCCCAAACATTTGCTCTTGTCCTTCGGGATGGAGAGGAAAAAGATGTAACACTCGTAAGTACCTTGTAGTTAACAGGAGAACCATACCTTAAAAGTAATATATGATTCAAGATAACTCTGTCCACACAAATAATAGGAAGTTAGTGCCAAAAAACTTAAGAATATACACACCTTGGAAAAATAGTGGTCTGTAACTTGGCAGCAAAATTTAGGATAGAGAACTAACACCAGGCAGTTCTTAGGCTAAATCATGAGATCAAAATATCTTTTAAATTCTTATTTAAATAAGAAACATCCATATTTCTGCAAAGAGCAGAGTCAATAAAGTGAAATAAATTCAATTTGTGCTATAGGACATAAAAGCAGATACGGTAGAAAAAGATCAGTGCAAGATTGGAAAACTGTGGAAACAGTGGGAAGTGATTGGAACAGAAGATGCTATGAGCACAAGCTCTTTAGGAGAGGTATAGTTGTAAAAAATAGTTGTATCTTAATGGAGATATTGGTGGTGCAAAAAGAAAATATGTCAGCACAGATAAAAGCAGTGTCTGCATGAAAGTCAGCATGAGGATGGGTGGTAGAAATCCCATAGTGAAAGTGTTAGTGTCTGTCACGGTACAAACCCAGTGCTCAGAAACTCATGTGGGCAATGAGCTCTCAAATGGTGTGGAGGAAAAACAGTTTTCCCGGTATTACTTTCTATAATTATTGGAATGGAGTTTTTTGTTGACAAAATATTACCAGTATTGACAGGGAGGAGATATTTTTGGACACTGTGGAAGAGGTATTTGATTATCAAATAGACAGCTAATGAATGGAAATAATAGCAGGTTAGATTATGGTTTAATAAGCAAGGACAAATGAGCAGAAAAAATGGTCATAGAAAATAACTTTTGATCAAATGTTTATGAATTGATTCACCATGTGTTCAGTTGCACGACAGGCAAAAGATCACTCAGCAAGGTGTGGGTCTTAGAAAAGTAATTGGAAAAAACACAGCTTTTTATTAGTGCTAACTCAATTCAGTATTCCAGGCTTTTGTAGCAATCTGTGATGCTACAGAACATCTCAATGTGTACTTTGGCTGTAGGGATTTTTGTTTCTAGCTTTGTCTCTTCTTTGACATTCTGCTGATCTTAGACAGGTATTTCAGATATTGATGTGACTCTTGTGTATGGAAAGCACTCAACCTCTCATGGGCATCCTGAAATCTGAATCATAATTCAAAATAATCATTTGGGATTTAACCAAACTTTGTGATGATGTTTGTACAGCAATCTGTCTTCAGGAATGTAAGAATGGTGGGGAGTGTATTGGACCAAATACATGTCATTGCCCTCCGCAGTGGGAAGGAATCCAGTGTCAAACACGTAAGAATGATGTGACCCAAACCCTTTTGCTTCAGCACAGTTCAGACTGCACAGTACAGCCATATGTAGAGCCTAGAAGTCCTATTATTTGGTTGTATTTTACCCTACTCTGTGTCAAAGGCAGGATAAAGAGTAGAGATTCCCCTGCCTGTTCTGAAGCCCTCCAGGGTGTGATGGCTGTCTGGGACCATGGCAGTATGGGTTGGCTTGCTCTAATAGTGTACATTGCTGCATCAGCCCTAAGAGACCATTGTAATAGCTTGAAATAGTAAGAAGCATTAAAAAACACCTTACTCATGTTCTTTGCTCAGTCTCATTTATGCCCTTGGCATGTTCCCAAGTTAAATCTGCATAAAAGCACAAGGGGGATGAGATAGGCATAAGAACTTTGTTGGCTTTACATGACCTTTAAGTCTCCTCCTTATGCTGAAGGGTGTTTCCCTGCGAAAATACTTAACCAGTTCTTGGCTCCTATAAGCAAACAGAATACATATGTAGAGATAGGAGCCACTTCCTGCACTAACTTGTTTCCTTGAATAAAGCCACCCATCTCTTGTTTTAGCTGTGTGCAACCAGAAGTGTCTGTTTGGAGGCAAGTGTGTGTTGCCCAACATATGCTCTTGTCGCCCAGGTTATACTGGAGTCCGCTGTGGGAAGAAAATAAAGGTATATGTAGAGTCAGAATGCCATCACAGACACAGTAATTTGGGAGTCATTGTCTAGTCCCCCGTTGACACAGCATGCATGATACACACCAAATATATGATTTCTCCCTTTCAATCTTCAGTGAGGGAAAATTAATGGAATTCCTAAGAGCTATTCCACTAATTTTTTGGCTTTAATATTTATAAAATTGTTCTCGACACCTAATGTAAATTTCCTTTGTTTCAAATTAAGCTAACCAATCTCTTGTCATGCAGCAGAAATTGGTAACTATCCTCCTCACAACCTCTATTCTTTTTTCCAGCGTCTGGCCACATTTTAGGGAAAACTATCCCGCTGTTGACTTTCTTAGCTTGCACCAAATCACATCCTAATCTTTTCTCAGTTAACCACACTGCCACTCACTTCCTGGAATAGCTTCACTTTTTTGAAACATGTTTGTCACAAAATTCTTTGTTGCATTCCCTTGTTTGAGTGCTGACAGTCACTCACTAAAGCAGTTTAATTAAACAATTCATTACAAGTAACTTTTCTGTGCTGTCTGAAGTAAAACTATTCTGTTCTTCTCGCATCACCTGTCATCACCTGTGTCGCATCACTCTTCTTTAATTTCATTGTATTTAGACCCTTTTTTGGTGCCAGCAGAATTGAGAGATGGGGCGGATGTGTTTCAGAAACTGAAACAATGAAATGCTCATAAATGTTTTGAAAATATAAAACTATACATTCTATGACAATAAAATTATAATATTTGCAATACAGATTTCCAATATGTGACCTAAATAATTTTGATTTAAATGTTTACATAAATATGTCCTGTAAAGAATTAGTAATTTTTAATTGAGAAAATACATATTGCTAATCAGTCAGACAGTGCTGTATTGATCAAAATGGCACATTAAGAAACAAAAGAGCTATATGCACAAGTTTAATGCATGCTTTGATTCTGCATTTCAGGAAAGCAGAGATTCATTGATAACTTTATCATAAACATAGCCTGCATCATTAAAGTCTGTTTCTAATTTTGTTCCTCTCTCTAAGGTATAAAGGCATCATGACTGAAGAAGTATATCAATTAAATTGCAATGCTTCATGGATGTATGAGACTTGAAAATAGCAAAAGGGTTAAAGGCGATGACAGAGTTTATTTTAAAGAAAGGAATATTCAGAAGCATTATTTTTTAAAGATCTGTATTAATCACAAATGTTGACAAGCTTCAAAACTACAATCTTGTAGTCATTAAAGCATATGTATATTTCCATAATATTTTGCTATCTCATGCAAAAACCCCACAGCCTCTGATGTCTTCATTGGACTCACAGATCTAATGAATGATGTAAACCCAGAATTCTGCAGTTCGTCGATGCAGTCAACTGGACTATGAGATTTTCATTGTGGGAACAAGATTTTAACAGCAGCTGAGTATCTCTAGCAAGGAAGGCAGCACTTCGTTACTTTGTGAATGGTACCTTCTGTTTTTAAACACTGCTTAGGTATGTATTATTTGGCTGCAGACAGAAGAAAAAAGAGAACTATTTTTTAGTTCTTGTGTTGCATTTGCATCACTCTTGGTATAATACCATACAGAAACCAGGAAGGAGGGGGAACCTGAACTGAGGCTGGGCTACTAACTGTGGATACAAGGTTTCTTGTGTTTCTAACAGACAGCCACATGCAGAATGACTGTGGTTAATCTATAGCAAGCCTTTATAGCCAGGAGCCAGATACTAACTCCTCTGGTTTGACTTCTTTGCTTACACACAAATCTGAGTACCGAGCTACTGAATTATTGCCTTTTGTGTGAGCTTTTTTGCCCCTTCTTTCAGATGGCATTCAGTAATATAGGGAAATTTTGTCCCCAAGTCTCTAAGAGAAATTTGACAATGCTTTGAGCAATGCTGAATCTTAAAATAGAACTGGTAAGAGGAGAAATTTGTTATACATCATGCCATCTATAGACATCATGTCAGAAAGTATTTGTAAGGACTTCATAGAAGATTTTTTCCATTTTTTTTTTTCCTATTGCTCCAATGAACTATTAGTATCTACCAGCTGCCAGATAGTTTTTGAACAAATAAAATTCCAGTTTTTTTGAAGTTTCCTGCAGAAGACCACTATCTTCTCCTTGAGCTGTGAAAGACATTTCAGTTCCTGCTTCAACAAACTTGAGTTCTGGTAAAAGGCACAAACATCCCTTTAGCTAAGCCATTCAAATTTACTGTTTTGTTTGTTTTAAACCAAAAATAAATATTGTGACTTCCAATTCTGAACAAGAAGAATGTAAGTGCTCATTTTGCCATTTACTACCTCTCTGGGAAACTGATTGCCATATCATAGCTTTTAGCAGCTCTGTGCCTAGAATTCTTCTCACCTTTTGATAGTCCTCTTAAGTCATTTTGCAAAGTAAGTTGGCATTTTGAGAGCTCAGCATCATTCCAGAATGATATCTGATGTATTTCCCAGTGCTTGACTGGTATCTTTAAAAAATATTTTCAATTTCCCACTTGCATTCTAAATTTCAGTGTTTCCCTAGTTTCTTTCAATCAAGCATCCAAGTGTCTGATTGCCTGGTAATCTGGGAACTGTTCTACTATTTAAAACCTACACCACTTAAGCCATTTCCTTTCTCACATCTCACAAAGATCTCGATGAAGAAGACCTGACTAGCTCTTGGAACTGATGCTTCAGGAAGATGCTTTGAGCACACAAGGTTCTGAAAATGTTTTTAAAGTGCAAACACACCAATATCACATAATATCATATTTCAATCACCCCCTTTCCACATGTCAGTTACAGAGGTACTGTGCTAAAGAGAAACATATGCCTGGAAAACTGCTAATAGTACTTCGATTCATGAGTTTGAGCAACCCTCCATTCACAAAACTTAATATGCATATGCACATTTTAGGATTTCAGGCTGAATAACGGGAGGGGTTATCATAATTTATGGTATTTCCCATTTATTTTCAATGGTTCTAAAGGCAGAAATTATTTAGTTTACATTTTCCAAGTTAAAGCTTTGTGAACAAAAGCATATCCAGGGTTTTGCTGCAGTAGCAAAAAATGCACAGTGCTAAACTCTGCTATTCTCCAGCAAACACATGGTGCAGAAAAATGGTTAGTACATGCAAAAAGGCAGACAGCTACTTCAAAATAACTATTTTGTTACTAGGTTATCCATCATACACGTGAAACAGAATTCACCATAATTAGAAGGCACATCGCAGCAAGAAGTACAACTGCTGAGTTTAACAAGAGACAGCAGCATACAGATTGCTTGTGTACAGAGGTTAACAAAACTGTTCTAAAATTGCAATCTGAAATTAAGCCCAAAAGAGTTAGAGGATTTTGGACAGGTGGAGAAGGGTTGCATACTGCTGGAGTTTACACAGTTCCCATCTACTGGAACAAATAGCCACTTGTGCCAAACTGAAGATCTTGCAGTGATTCTGCAAGAACACAGGTATCTTCATTGGATTTTCTTGCATGATTTGTTTAGACACTAATTTAAAGTGCTGGAAGGTACCTATGTACATCGTCCATTTATTACCAGGTTCTACTACAGCATCTCTGCAGACCAGTAGGAATTCACCCAAGTGTAGATTGACTTTTGTCCCTGATCTTGAAAAGATCTTTAAAATGCAGTACAATGAATGCTTTCTGAAGGAAGGACTCATATCACAAAAGATACCCCAGGCAGCCATGTAAGTGGGCTCTTTCTTTTTACAAAAGGTAATTACATATAGCTGTAAAGAGAAGCAAGTTCACATTTCCATTTACTAAAAGCAAATTTTTTAAGAAGAATCAGAACAAATCCTAAGTAAATAGGCATAAAAATTGAAGTTACTTGACAAATTGGCTACACCCACACCATTACTTGTCCAAATGGGAAAAAACAAAGTTTAAATTCTCAGTAAGACACGACATCTGGGTAGATATATAAACACAAACACAGAAGATAGAAAGTGTTACTAATGACTAAAGATGTTTATCCTGTTTCGTATAAAGGTGTCACATGGCAGTGTCAGGTTATTTTTACCCAACTTCCGCCCACAGCTCAGTTTAGTCAGTAAACAATATTTTAGAGATAAAGCAATTAAATCCATTCTTGCCATAACCATTTAAAGAGAAAATATAAATGGTAAAGTGTGAGTGTAAGTAAATTGAAAGGAGGAAGCACATCTCGTCAGACAGAGTATCAAAAATCCAACAGTGCCATACCGCTACAATTTTTCCGGTGGTTCTCAGTGAAAATCAAATTATCTTTACAAGATGCTACAATTAGCTCGAATAAATAAGAGACCTAACATGTTCTGTATTGTTTTTCTTTACCTCTGAGATATATGCATCACCAGCTTCCTACAGAAAGACACATCTATCTCCAAAAATTAGATGCTATAACTAGAATATTCAGTTCTCTAGTGAGTGGGAAACAAACAAAAGACAAGAATTACTGACTGTTCTTTTAGTAAATGTATGTGGATCTGTGGAAACAATAATTTGCGGATTGTCATTAATAATGCATTCTGAGATTGTTCTACTCTAAAATAACTACTAGAAAATTCACTTTTAATCTCACTTAAAATTTAATTATAAAAAGAAATTCTACTTCTTAAAATGAAAAAAAAAACCCATAAAAACCCTCTAACCAGTAGATGGTGCTACATTCAAATAGTATTTCTGAAATACGCAATTGCTTTCTGTGTGCCACAGAATTACTGCTTGCTTACTTCAGTCATTTCAAACAAGAAACTCTTCAAATTAACATTTGTTTTGGCCTGCTCAGGAACACCAATTACAGGTCTCTCACTGCTTCTCTTACTCCTAACAATGTCAAAATCTCTTTTAGCTTCTAGTCCCCATTATTGTCAGTTTTGCCTTTATTAGTAGAAGTCAATCTTTTTGGGAATAATACTGAGATATGATGCCTCTTTGTGTTTATATAGTTCTGTTCGTTTACTCTTTATCTTGGGTCTGATGTAAGTAGTTTTTTCCCCTTCACTCCCTTGCAACCAGTATGTCACCCAAGATATTCAACTTCTGAATTTTTATATTATGGTGTGATTATTGTGGTGAACTGTGACATAAAATTTCATCATCATCATCATCAAGCCTACAGGACTTCTGAAGGATCATCTTTTTTTCATGCATGAAAATCGCGTTTTTCACTAGCAGGTGTGAGATAGTCAGTGTATCACAGCAAAAAGCACAAAAACTATGCACTCCTCTTACCTTGACCTCTGTATCTGGGAAAAAATCCTGCACATCGTGTAGCATGTTTTATCTGAACCAAATGCAACAGCTTCCAAAGCAAGAGCAGAGGAATGCTTCTCCACTATGCCACACAGCAGTTGCTTGTAACAGGATTCTGGTGAACTACACCATTGCCTTTCACTTGCTCCCCGCATGCTTGAGTTCTCTCTTTCAGAGAAGATTGGTAACCGAGAAGACACCATTACCCTTGCCTCTTTGCTCAGTGGCTTGTAATCCCTGGAGAAACATGTTCATACAAGTCACTCTGCCTGTCAGAGCTACATGTTCTTGTCAGAGAACTTACAGTTAAAACGCATTCCAATAAACTGACTAAATTCTGGCTGAAATTCTCCCACCAAAAATTCCAGTTTCACCTAGAAGACAATTAAACCAATCAATTTCTCGCCAAAATATAATTGATCTGAGTATAATTCAGGAAGTTGACTGAATCAACATGCATGTTTTGACAAAACCTTCCTCAACTGTAGCATTCAAGCAACAGCACAAATGAGAATGGAACAATGAACATAGGAGACTCAGTCCAATATGCAGCCTCTTCAAAAGGCTGCAAAAGCTAAATGAGGTCAAATGGGAACACCTCCAGAAGGCAAACTTCAACATGCTCCACACAGGTGATTTGTGACAGGCAAGACTTTTCCTCACTGCCAGTCTGTAGCCTCCCATTATACTGCTCCTATAACAACAACACAGTCTTGAGTAGAAAAGAATTATCAATGTCTCCAGAAGAACAACATTTCCCTGTTTCACTGGGATAAAGAAACGAAATAATTGGATGCTGAGAGATGATCAGATAATATATATGACTGTAGAAGTAATCATGATAGGGACTCTTTTACTAGTCAAGATAGGGACTCTTTTACAGTATCAATATGGATCAAGATTTTAAAAAGTAACAACAGGATTGTCTGAACATGTACTGTGGTGCTTTTGTTTTTGTTCATTTGTTTGGTTGATTGCTTGCTTGGTTTTGTTTTTAAATACTGCTTATCTGATCAAGATCCAGATCTGACTGGGAGGATGGCCAAGGAACAGACATAAATTGATAACTAGGATTTAAATAAGATGCTTTGCAGTTTGGTAATATTTCAGAAAGATGGAAACTCTGCAAGTTTCCTCTTGCAAGTGCTTATTATGTGTTTAATTTTGATTTCCCATTGGAATGGGCTCCCCAGCGAGATGGTGGAGTCATCGTCCCTGGATGTGTTTAAGGACAGGTTGGATGATGAACTTAGTGACATGGTTTAGATGATGGATTGGCGTTGGATAACTTGTAGGTAAAAGGTTGGAGTTGATGATGTCTATGGTGTTTTCCAACCTTGTTAATTCTGTGTGTAGATCTCACTGAAGGGAAATTATAATTGAACTAACATCCACTTCTGATGATCTGAATTGAGGGCTTTTTGTTTTATACGCTTTTTAAAAACACATAATTAATACAACACAGTAATTCTAGTCAAAGGGGAAAAAAATCAAAAAGAAGAGCATAGATCTATTCTGAAGTAATTGATTTGAAGAATAAATTTTATTTCAAGGTCAGCTGTATCAACCAAGACATAATACTTATGCATATGAATAAAAATGAGAACAGAAAAAAAACATGCACCATACACTACACACAACTGAATACTTATAACAACTTTGTTAAAATCAGCAATGCTTTCATATAGAAAAGTATTTACTTAATATAGTGAGGACAAAAAGCTATCTGAAATCAATTATTTACCATGTTTATTTTAAGGTTTCTCACTGCTGCAGACTTCATCTCTCTATGTTTACATGTAAAAAATGCAGCTTGTCTTTGCTGAAGTTGCTTCATTCCTTCCTTTTCTTTGTACATTGTAGACCAGAGTATGGCAGTCGACATCTGCACACATTTGGAGCTATGCACTTCCCTCCATGTTGACAGGGTAGTTTACATACAGCTGAAATGAGACACCAGATACACAGTATGTCTTCAGCACAATACAGGATCATTTTTCTTCTTTGTTTCACTGTGGTAGCAGAATTGTTCCCTTGTGACTGCACTGGGACAGTATAAATAAAAGCATAATGGAAGAACTGAAAAGCAATGCCTCTCAATTTATGGCATCATGGCCTTCGCTGGAATACAGGCACAATATGTCTAGTCTTATACATGCTCCATTTCCCTTTTAAAATACTATAATTTCTGTTCTTTAAGACACAGGCTGTTTTTGAGATGGATGCCTTCATGAACGTAAGAGAACAATAAAAATTCCTGCTGAAACTTAAATGAGTTCTTGGGTCCACATCTGTGAGGAAATAGTCACCAGTTTCTGTTCCCTCACAAGGAGGGCAGAGGAGGGCTGAGTGGGCATAGCTTCAGCTGTCCTCTAGCTACACACCAGTTCAGTTAACAAGCTGAGGGCTACAATTTGCTTATAAGCATGTGCACCAACAGAAGTCAAACTTGATGCAGATCTAATTAGTTTGGGAACAGTGGTTATTTTGGCATTAAGAACATGAACATTTCTATCATTATTCCAGCTGCTAGGAATGGAGCTAAGCATTTTGTAAGTTCTCTGCGTCTCCCACACTTGGCTTTTAATATCACCCTTATCTTGAGATGCTGATGAATAGAAAAGATAAGCATTTTAATGGTCCAATGGAGACATCAAACTATTATTTGTTAACGTTTGCTTAATCATATATTTTGCCAAAGAACTAACACTACCTGATTTAGATTCCTACAATACCAAAAAAATTTCAGATACAGAGGTCCTACTTCACTTGCATCCATGATATCCAGTTTAAAAGCATTGTTTACATGAGCTTTTTTACAGTCTCCCAGAGTGCAAACAAAAAAAATCTTTTCTTTTACAGTCTCAAGATGATTGCTTTTAACATCAGGGCAATGATGTTACAAGCATACAAGGCCCAAGAAGGGTAGATTAAAGATTTTATAATCATTCCTTTTGTGAATGAAAATTTGTGAAAATGCAAGTGATTGTTTAGCAAGAGTGTCAGTACTAATTCTGATTACAGGCAGCTTCTCTTACTCAGAATTCTAAGAGCACCTGGAGTTGATTCTGCCAACTGCAAGTGTCGATTTTACATGTCCATAAAATTTAATGAAGCTTCTAACTCACATCAGTAGTGATAGTATTTCTATAATAACAATTTTCATTTCTTGTTACAGGGGTCTAGGTTTATAGAAAATAATTTGGAAACACTGACAAGACATACCAAGTGATTAATTTGGTGACAACCAAAATCTGAATCTCTTTCAAAGCATAAAAGATCTGTCCTTCTGACCAAATTGAAAACCAATCTACTCCTTATGCATACTTGTAAGAGTCCCAGTATGTAAAAGAAGCTCTGAATTACTTTTCTAAGGTACTTTCCCAGAAGCTTTATTAAGCACTGAAGATTTGTACACTATATTGGTAAATCAAACAAGCAGAGGAAAGGATAAATGAAAAATGTCAGAAGTCATTTACCTAAGTGACATGCTCCACCGACCCATCCAGCTGGACAGCTACAAATCCCAGGAGCCACACAAGCCCCATTATTCCGACAACCTTGAGGACAAATTGCTAGAAGAAAAAGAATAGATAAGTCAGCAGGATTTACAAAACTGATATAAAAGAATCCTGACAGAATGAAAGATTCAGGATGATACAAATCAAAATGGCAAAACACATTTTCTTCCAGAGCAGATACTCAACTGGTATAATTCAAAAAGCATTTCCAGGACCATGAAAATGGAAAAAAAAACAAACCAAAAACTTATGTACTGTGTTAAGAATTTTTGTTTAAATTTTAACAGATGTGCACCTTAATGTAAAATAATTTCACTCTATTTTATCTATGTACCAATAATATAGGTCACTCATTTCTGTGGTAAAGCAATAGCCATAACATTTCCATAGCTATTAGTCTCTTAATACTTTTAAAATGTTTTTGCTACTGCAGTCTTATTCTTAATCAATATAGTTTCATTAATACATACCCACCTTCCTGACATCTTGATCCTGTCCAGCCAGAAGCACAAAGGCACTTCACAACTCCATTGACAGAGATGCATTCCCCGCCATTCTGACACCCTCCTTCACAGCTTACTGCAGAAGACAACATACACTGTGCATTTCATGAGTCCCATAGGCCTTCAAAAAAATTATCTTTAAGCAGCTGGTCTAGCATCAACTACTTGTTTTATCACATCTGCAAAGACTAAAATTTGAACTGTTCAGAACAGTTCTATGAGGAATGAATGAGAATGACAGAACCATGTCTGTAAATGCAATTTCAAAAAGTAGTTAAAATTAAGCATATGCTTCAAAGCTTATTGAGTATTTAGCCTGAGAGCGTTATTGCTATGGCACAGCTCCTCCCCTCTCCACCTCCAAACCAGTTGCTTACCAGCTGCACCACTGTTCATCAAGTACACCACAGGAATGTGTGCGTATTTGTATCAAACTTGCCAAATCACAGCTCATAAGCTTGTGGTAAGCTCATGTAATCAAGGATGCACACATTTCCTTACCTGACAGGACCTACAAATAGCAGGAGGAAGAAGAGGATATTACTTTGACAAATGAACTATGACTGTACTCAAGTTAAGCGGTACCTTCCCAACGGCCAAATATCTAAGCTAGCCTCCTGAACTGTTCTACACATCAAAGCCCTGAAGGCCTCGTTAACGAAGTGTTGTTTATGCCAGACATATGATTGGTATCAACTTTGGTGAGCACTGTCTTTTAAAGGCAGCACAATCACTGTTCTGTACAATTAAATGCTTCCTTTCTCAAGCATGACTGTAAATTATACACCACCTTCACCATATTGAGGAGGAACAACTACCTTTCATTATCAAGAGGGACAGTTGGGATGTCTGCTTGATAGTCTGTAGAAAAAAAAAAAGTCCAAATCTCTGTTCATCCATAAATTTTGAGCACAATTTCAACTTATAGATTTTTGGTACAAATACTGTACATGCAAGGACAAGCAAGTAACTCCAGAAGAGCTCAAAAAGCTCTTCAAAGTTTGTTTGTGTATTTTTTTAACATTATAT
This sequence comes from Serilophus lunatus, assembly GCA_013399895.1. Lineage (NCBI taxonomy): Eukaryota > Metazoa > Chordata > Aves > Passeriformes > Eurylaimidae > Serilophus > Serilophus lunatus. The sequence continues at coordinate 1,049,887 of VXBA01002422.1, forward strand.
AAGTTAATATATTTAATATTGATTCTATTTGATCGATTTTGGTAACTGGGAGAAGTGTCTGAAGACTGGGTGAAGACAAATATCACTTCAATCTTCTAAAAGAGGAAGAGAACTCAGGGAACTATGGGCTAGTCTGCCTCACTTCAGGTAATACAAGAACTGGCCCTAGAACCATTTCCAGGCACATTAAAGACAAAAAAATCATCAGGAATAGTCAGCAGGGCTTCACACTGAGGGTGACCAAGTAAGTGCTGGTACAGATTGTCTCCTGGGAAGTTGTGGACTCTCCATCCTTAGAGACATTCAGAAGTCATCCAGACATGGTCCCTGGCAGCTGGCTCTAGGTAGCCTTGCTAGAGCAGGGAGGTTGGAAAAGATGACTTCCAGAGATCCCTTCCAACCTCATCCATTCTGTGATTCTGTGCAATTCTGTAATGGTACGTTGCTTCACGCCACGAGCTGGTACAAGGTGAGCACAAGCACACTCTTTGCTTTACAGAATATTCTGTGATAACAGAATCACAGAATATTCTGAGTTTAGAGACCCACGAAGATCAATGACTCCAACTCTTAAGTGAATGGCCCAAACAGGGATCAAACCTGCAACCTTGGCATTATTAGCATAGACAATTAGGACTTTTACTCATATACAAATCCAAGTCTAGGCTGTAGTGTTGGCATAAACTGAATCCTCACTCTGCCATTCACCTTGTTTCTGGTTGAGCCTCTTGTGAGAACATCAAGCTTCGCTTTTTTGAGGGCTCTTTGTCAAGATTCCACAAACCAACTCTTTTAGATGGCTTTTAAGAAATTTTAAGAAAAAAAGAATTCAAAATCCTTTTGCTGGAAAGTTAACCGGACCATGCTCCAGTTTACCTTATTGCTGTCAACACCGTTATGTCTACTCAAAATTAATAGTTCTTTCCCAATGTGTTACGTAACAGCACTGTGTTATACAGATCTTCATCAGAAGATACTTTTGCATCATTTTAGTCCTTTATCATGTTAAGAATTTTTGATATTAAAATATTATCACTGTCAGTTGAATTCCTATTCAGTCTAGTTAACATCCCAGAGCTATAGTTTAAGATTCTGCAGACTTAGATAGATGTTACCACATTAGGTATTCAGCTCACACTTTCTTCATAAAATATCATATACAGCTTTATTAAAAAACAAACAAACAAAAAACCCTGCCAAGCCCAAAAAACCCAACAACAAGAAAACCAGAAAGCTGCAAAAGCTAGTTGAATTCTTTCCCCAGGTACTCATTAGGTTACATTCCAAATAAACTCTTGTAGTTATTACACATTTGAAGGATATAAATAAAATGTCCACAAAATAAACATCAACCATAAATAGAGAACCCTGTGAGGTGTTGCTAGCTGCTGTGACCACAGTGAGATAGAATATTTATTAAGTTCTCAGCACACTGAGGACTGCCCAACAAATTTGCCAGTGTCTTTTCAAAAAGCACTAATAATTTTTAAGTGCGACATTGAGGTTTTTCTTCCAAAAGGATAGAAATTTTTTCTTTTTCCTTCCCTTTCTGGAGATATCTTGCCTACGACATAATTTTTCCCTAAAACTCTTTCAAGTTTGCTTCCTCTTTTCTCCCAAAACTCAAGTTATCAGTCGTCTGCTCAGTGCATAACAACATAATAATGTTTTCTTTAATTGCCTTTTCCAAACCATTCATATATTCAATAGGCTTCACAAAACCATAAAAATCGGTGTTTGCTAATCCTCGCATCTGTCATCTTCTATTACTTCTCAACAATACATTCCCACACATATCTTTAGTGACTTGCTCTCAATATCACCATTTTGCAGATGCTACACAAAAGTTTCAACCACTTAACGCAGAAATATGTATCTATACAAGTCATCCCATTAAATTATTTAGAAAGAATCTGTTATAGAGCTAAACAGTGTATTTACATAACATATAAACACAGTATTTTCCAAGTGAAAAAATTTGCTCAGATTCTCACAACACATTTCAGCACATGTACTCCATGCTATTCCCCTGCAAACATACAGATCCTTTAGGCCATGCATATCTTGAGGTAAGAAGTAAGGTAAGAAGTTTACAGAATTAATGTCATTATTTCAAAGCACGTTTGCTGCAGGACTTGAGGAGTCCCAGATTAATTTAGGCTGTTTTCAAACTCCTTATCTTTCCCAGCTACCATGTTTTTGGGTCTTACTCACCTTTATGACAGTATCTACCCCCATACCCAGGTGGACATCTGCATTTTCCAGGTCGGAGGCACTCCCCACCATTTTTGCATTTTGGGTAACATGTAGCTATAAGATAGACAACAGAGAAAGCTTGGGTAAATATTGGTGAAAACTACTAAAGTTGCTACTTAGATACACAAGAAATTTGCACACTTTTATATTTGGATCAGTTGTCTTCGTCTTTCCTGATATATTTGCCATGTCATCTTACATTGACAATCAGGTGAAGTAACTTCCCTGAACAGATAGCACTCCACTTTAAAAGTATTTAATCTTTTACACATGCAAAACTAAAGAATCATTTGGACCTTAGACAGAACAGGCAGAAAAAATAACCATATTAAAAAGGAAAAAAGGAACACAGCTGGACTGCCAAAAAAGCTTTTGATAATTGAAGTTGAGAAATGACAGGTGAGAAAAGAGGTGACAAGACATAATGATTTAATAAAATAAATGCTGCAACCTCAATGGCATTGTCTGATTCTTAAGATGAAGTATCAGACTTTTTACTGGATTCCTATATACCTCTCCAAAACTACTAGAAAAACTACGTGCTTAGTTCTTTATACCTCTTCTCTAAAATGACTCCAGAAGTGAGTCAGCATTTTCTTCTTCCCAAACTTCTTTTTTTTTCCCCCCAGCTGGCCTAACAGAGACCTTTATGAAAGGTACAGCGTTTGTTCAGAAACCATTTGAGATAAATACAACTTTTTTCATAATTAACTTTTTGGAGAAAAGCATCCATTATCATCACTGATCCTAAAACTTTTTTATCGCTGGAAGCTTGGACAGGTTGGATAGGGCGCAAATAAGAATTTTGATTTTGCAAAATTCTGGATAAGTCCGCTCAGATTGCAAATAAATTACCCAACACATAGACCTCTTTGCTACTCATAATCACTCCTGAAACAACCCTGGTGTCTGAGAAAACATTTGTTAATTCACACACAGATTTCAGAAACCCATGTGTATCCTAGGGTCTCATCTGAGTCAACTGCAGGTGTGAGGTGTGTTCTCTACGTCACATTGCTTTATCCTTTGACTGGATGGGCCAAAAGTCTGAAATGGAGGGAAGAAAAGGGAAAAATGAGCAGTGTGTAACACTACACTGATTTTGTTTTCCTGTACTTATAGCACTCTCAAGCAACTCAACTGAAGAATAGAGAATTTTTCACATTAGTACCTGCAGAATGAGTATTTACAGGCAAATAAAGGGCAGAGACATGTATAAAAGAATCAGCTGGTGCTCTGCTTTCCTTAGCTATTTTGCCAGATGTTCTCAGTTCATTTAAAATGCCATACAAGATCTTCCAATTTGAGAAAAATTCTATTTCTGTGTCATTTCACAGTTTTTAGCTCATTTTTCTCGACGGAACAAGAGTTGAAGGTTCATTTATTGATTTTTTCCTACATTGATGACCTTATGAGAACAAGGATTCGGTGGTTTAACAATTTTTAACAATTAACAATTCCAGACAGTTCACTTCTCCAGTTCAAAAATAGATCCAACAATATTCTATGTCTCCCTGAAACCCAAAAATGTCTAGTATCCAAGAGTTATTTGGAACAGTTCATACAGTATAGTTTTTAATTTCCACTACACATTAGCTATACACCATTTGTCATCACCTGCTAGCCTTAGGTTCTACATGAAACAATGCTCCATGAATGATTACAGCTGTGAATTAAATTTTCAGCATCTTATCCCAGAGTTAAAAAAAAAAATAAAATCACATTTTAAATGAAAATTGACATTGACAACTAGAACAAATATTGTACAAATTATGTCACCTTTTCGCACAGGGACATGATACTGAGTGATTTTTTAGCAATTAATAGCCACAAGCTCTACAGTTAAAGCTTCTAAAGAGAGGACTTAAAAATTGGACATGTTACATTAAGCAGGGTTTAAACTAAAACTCTTCTTCTTGATGTTTGCCTTTGCATAGTGGGTAACATTTCCAAAAACACTTTGTCTCCACCTGGAAACCAACAGAAGCAGACTTTACATTTCCTACCATGGAAATGGGATGTACAAGTGAATCTGTGAGACAGGTAATATCTACGAAGTAAACTTCAGTACTCTTACAAGCACAACGTATGCCAAACAGAAAGAAATCCAGAACACAAACTACTTTGTACACACTTCCCTGATCTTTTTTTTTTTTTTTTTTAATCCTGACTATCTCACATAGAAATACCAGTTTAACACTGCTGAGGCTTAGAAAGCTGTCAGGCCTCTAAAAGTATTCAAGAACCGTCTGGATGCAATCCTCTGCCACATGCTCTAGGATAACCCTACTTGGATGAGGAGGTTGGACCAGATGACCCACTGTGATTCTGTGATTCTTTAAATACTTCCAGGGAAGTATTAAGCATACACAATTAAAGCAATAGAAGGAAGCCAACGCAGAAGCCTGTCTGGCAAAAGTGGATCTTTACCCAACGTCCAGGTGTTAAAACACTATCTACTGAGCCATTTCCATTGGCGGCGTCTAGTCACCTACGTGAGATCTTCAGGCTGGCTCTTGGCCGTGCTCTATTAGCTGGCTATCACTACCTCCCCTCACCAAAAACTGTGTCCTTACCCTCTTCTTCCACCGCACCTAACCACCCGCCTCTCACACCAGATCCTCAGTCCTNTCACACCAGATCCTCAGTCCTTCCCACAGGGATTACTCACAGGGAGGCTGCCCTGCCCTGACAGACCGCAAGCACAGGTACTTGTGCCCAGCCCTGTTCGGACTGAGACGCGCCCCCGGGGCTGCCCAGCGCGTCCCTTCCCCNGCCGTTACCGTGCTGGCAGCGCTCGCCCTCGTAGCCCTTGGAGCAGAGGCAGGTGCCGTCGGCGAGGCAGAGCCCGCCGTGCCGGCAGCGCGGGCTGCAGGCGCCTGCCGGGCCGGGCAGGGCGGCGGCGCCTCCGCGGCACAGCGAGCACAGCGCAAGCCAGAGCGGCGGCAGCAGCAGCAGCAGGGGGGGCGNACGGTCCCCTCGCTTTTACTCTCAGTTCGTTCCCACTCCTCTTCCTCCTCCTCCTCCTCCTCCTCAGCGCCGGCCTCCCCCCGCCCCGCCGCCCCCGCGCCGTGCGAGCCCTCCCGGGTGTCTGTGACCCCAGCGGGTCACTGTGCGCGCTGTACAAAGGACCTGGAGAAGAAAAGGCTTACGGATGAACTTATCACTGTCTACAACTACCTGAAGGGCGGTGTAGCCAGGTGGAGGGCGGCCTGTTCTCTCAGGCAGTCAGCGACACGAGAGGACGTAGTCTTAAACTGCGCCGGGGGAGGTTTAGGTTGGACATTATGAAGAATTTCTTCATAGGAAGGGTGATTAGGCATTAGAATGGGCTGCCCAGGTGGAGTTATTGTCCCTGGAGGTGTTTTAAGGAGAGACTGAATGTGGCAGTTAGTGCCAGGGTTGACAGGGTAGTTCAGCCATAGATTGGACTCAATGAGCGCAAAGGTCTTTTCCAGCCTAACAGATTCTGTGATTGTCTCTGTGTGTGCAGAGGCCTCTGCTGGCAGAGGACCAGCCACCAGGTAGTCACACCGTACACTGGGCAAGGAGCCCACCGTAGCACCCGGCCTGGCACTGCGCCTGCCAGATGCTGGCCCTGCCACCCACTTCCAGGACAGCAGAGCTCTTCCTCCCCCACTTTGGGGCCTTTCAGACTCTCCAATTTCAATTTACTTCCATCTATTGTGACACGATATTCAAAGGGCAATTTGAGAGACAGGACTGACATACTGAATTCACTGCCACCTTGCAGAGGAGAGAAATTTGGGTTTCCTACAATCACAGAATGGCTTGTGTTGTAAGGGACCTTAAAAGTCACCTAGTTTCAACCTCCCTGCCATAAGCAAGGACACTTTCCATTTGACCAGGTTGCTCAAAACCCCATCCAACCTGACCTTGAACACTTCCAGGGATGGGACATCCACAGTTTCTCTGAGCTACCTGTGCCAGTGCCTCATCACCCTCACAGTAAATAATTTCTTCCTTATTTCTGTTCTAAATTTACTCTTTTTCAGATTGAAGACATTCCCTCATGTCCTGTCACTCCATTCCTATGTCAAAAGTCCCTCTCAAGCTCTCTGGTGGGGCTTTTAGGTACTGGAAGGTGCCTTAAGTTCATACCAGAACATTCTCTTCTTCAGGAAGAACAGCCCCAGCTCTTTCAGCCAAGCTTCATAGAAGAGGTACCCCAGCCCTCTGTGCATATTCATTGCCCTCCTCTGGATTGGCTCCTTGTGCTGTCTCTGGGAATGGCTTGAATACAATTCTGTGACAAATAAAATAGCAATATATTCCAGTTTGATCATGAAAATATCTTCTGTTGCAAAGACCACAAACATAGATGGTCATAAAACATTTTTTCTCTCATTGTTTTCCATATTTCACGAGCATTTCCTACAATTTCAGAAGTTTCCCAGAGAAAGCCCAGACTTTCAGCACCAAGACTGAGCCCAGTGGAGTGTTTTCAAATAAGTTTGATAAGTTTGAAGTAGTGACAAAAGATTATAAGCATCTATACAAAGTGTCTGTAGAAAAGAAAAATAAACCCTAACTTCATGCCTTCTGAAAAATTAAGGAAAAAATAAGCCTGTTTTCAACAGTGAGAGCTGACTGTGAAGTACTTTTGCAAGTGGCATAAAACAGCTTAATTTGTTTTCTAGATAAAGCAGTAACTTGATTTGGTAACTGTGAAATGTAATGCTGATAAAATTTTGCTTTCGCTAATGAATAAAATCCATATTGTAAGCAGTTTTAGAGTTATGCTTTAATTAAATGAATAAGATTCATATTATAGTGTTTAGATATGTTAGTAGTGTAATGTAAGATATGGTGAGTTCTAATGAGCCCTTCCTGCTGAAGGCCATTAGAACAAAGACACATTGTTCACTCCCTGAAACTCTGAAGGAACGCAAACACCTTTCTGCAGTAAATCTCTCCAGGATCTCCTGGGTAGGCCATAAATTGGTCCACCAGAAGATAACGCCACCTTCAGAGCCTAATCATGGAAGGCTCATGCCAGTTTTTCCAGGAAAGTTGAAAAGTTCAAAATGAGGAAGAGCGTTCTACTTCAGTCTCAAGACCCTCAAAATGCAATAAAATCCCCCAGACCCAAATTCCCGAGGAGAGGAGAAAGGGGCTGTACCTATGGAAATAATGTCCTTCCTACCTCAAAAAAATTGTAGTAATCCCACCCGCTTTTGTGTCAATTTTGTTATAAAAACCTGACCTGTCTGAGGACCTTTTGCACCTCTGACTTGAAAATCAACCAAGTCACGTGCCCAGCGCTGATTGCCTTTGTTTTATAATAAATTGCTTTTGAAAATTAAAATAATTGTGGGCCCGTTTCTCACAGTAACTACATTTACTTTGACCAGAAATTAAAATTTGTGCAATTTCCTTGTAATTGATAGAATAAAAACCAAAAATAATAAAAACTTGTGTTGTAAAACTGGTTTAATCCCTTTTCATACCTACAGTGTGTGGACTATAGAGTTCACAGAGGGAGTAGACTATAAGGCAAACCTGTTACTAACAGCTTGAGGTGCTGTCTGGCTTCTTGCAAAGGTTAAGGTACATGTAACGTGATCTTTGCAAGAGTGCACTTAGACTTTCAAGTAGCAAAGTACCATGAAATGATTAAACAAAAGTAGCCTAGAAGCACAATACTAAATATTTTCTTAAAACATGCACGATTACTCTCTCTCTTTTGCCTAGACAACCAAAGCAACTTTCAGATGATAAATCCAATTACATTCATCCCCTGCAAACCCATATTGCAAATATCCTTTCATGTAGTACTGGTGCTGCAAAAAACTCCATTGATCTCATTACTCATGTTCATGTTTCCATGAAAATTTGCTATCTGCAATAAGAACATCCAAGCCATATTCTTATTGCTGTTCCAGTTGTAGCAGGGAGAATATGATCCCCTATTTTCGCATACAGTATTCCCTCTTGCAAGAGGGTAATAGAACAGTGCAGTGAGACCATTTCTGGTAAAACTACTCAACAGAAATATATTGTGGAATAAATTCTTCCCAAAAGGGATAGCTTTCTTCATGTCACCGCCACAAGAGCAAAAGGAGAGAAGAAAAGAACAGAAAATGCTGAATCTGGGCTGTATTGTTCTCTGAGTATATCATAATTTAGCATAATTTTTCTTTGACTTCTGCCAATAATTTTGACCAATCGGGCTCCTCACAGAATTATTTTTTCTATTTCTGTCTTTTCTGCGTAAGACACTTTAATGTGGAAATATGCCTGATATTAATGCATGCAAACAACTTGTTCATACAGAATTCTTTCCAGGTTTTAACAGCTATTCTTCATTATTCATGTAGAGAGTCTGATTTTTAAAGTACTGTTTATTTTCACTCTCATATCCCAGCTTCCCTGTTGCAAAAACATTATTTCTGGTGGCTCAGGTTAATTAAGAGCCCCTCCACATTTTTTTTCTCTCCATGTTTTCTTTGAGGATCTTAAAATAATTAATACCAAAGAAAATATTCATATTTTGAGATATGGCGAGTGCCCCTTCACTAGGGATAATTAAATGCAAAGGCTATTTTAAATAAACTTGCCCAGGTGTTTCATTGAATGAAGTAAATTTGTTTAAACATTATCTTCTGTAGGAAGGATTAGGCTGCTTCACCATCTTTGTGCATCTAAATTCATCTCAGGGTTTATCAAATCTGCCGAGTGCATGTCTGTATTTAGAAGGGATTGAGTCATGTTAACAGAGTTTCTCAGGGAAAACGGAGATGCTTCCAGGCATCCAACATGCCTTAGCCTTAGAAGCACAATCTGATTAAAGAAAAAAATAAAAATAAAAATTGACAAAGACAGCAGTTAAGGAAGATGATAAGTAGAGAGTTAGATAAAGATAATTCAAATTCATTCATTCATTCAGATCATAATGGTCTTATTTGATACTTCATTTCAAACTGAACCCAAAATAAAGCAGTTTTAGAAGTAGGATGTTCACAGGCTCATTTTTTTGCTTATTTAAGTGGTAGAAGATGGAGTGTCAACATCTTCCTGCTATCTATGATACTGGCTAGCTGTATCAGAGCAATACATAACAGCCTCTTGAGGTACACTGATGTCCAGTCCAGAGGAGAAGACAGAGAAGAAATGAACTCTGCATTATAACCGGAGTTAAGGTACTCTATAAGGTGGTATATTATAAAATCACAGAATTAACAAGGTTGGAAAAGACCATAGAGATTATTGAGTCCAACCTGTTACCTAACCTATTACCAGCCTATTACCCAACATAATCTTTTCGTCTAATCATGTAAATCATGGCACTAAGAACATCATCCAATCTCTTCTTAAACCCGTACAGGGACAGTGATTCCACCATCTCCTTGGGCAGCCTTCCTGTGAAAAAGTTTTTCCTAATATCCAACCTAAACCTTCCCTGATGCAGCCTAAGACTGTATCTTGTCACTGGTAGCCTGAGAGAAGACACTGACACCCACCTGGCTACAACCTCCTTTCAGGAAGTTGTAGAGAGCAATAAGGTCTCCCCTGAGCCTCCTCTTCTCCAGGCTAAACAACCTCAGCTCCCTCAGTTGCTCCCCACAGGGCTTGTGCTCCAGCCCCTATATCAACCTTGTTGCCCTTCTCTGAACACGTTCGAGCAACTCAACATCTTTCTTAAACTGAGGGACACAGTACTGAAGCTGCAGCCTAACCAGTGCTGAGAACAGGGGAAGAACAACTTCCCTGGTCCTACTGGTGACACTATTCTTGACATGGGGCAGGATGCCATTGGCCTTCTTCTTCAGCCACATGGGCACACTGCTGGCTTGTGTTAAGTTTCCTATCAACCAGCACTCCCAAGTCCCTTTCTGCCCGGCCACTCTCCAGCCACTCAGTCCCCAACCTATAACTCTGCATGGACTTATTGTGGCCAAAGTGTAAAACTCAGCACTTAGACTTGTTAAATCTCATACTATTGGACTCAGCCCATCTATCCAGCCTGTCAGGGTCTCTCTGCAGAGCCCTCCTACCCTCTAACAGATCGACACTCATTCCCAGCTTGGTGTCATCTGCGAAATTACTCATGATGGACTCCATCCCCTCGTCCAGATCATCAGTAGAGGTGTTGAACATAACTGGCCCTAACACTGGGGCATCCCACTAGTGACCAGCCTTCAACTGGATGTGACACCATTCACCACCACTCTCTGAGCTTGGTTATCTAGCCAGATCTAAACCCAGTGCAGAGCAAACATGTCCAAGCCACAAGCCACCAATTTCATCAGGAGTATACTATGGGATTCATATATACCATAGTATACCCATACTATGGGTATCAAAGGCTTTGCTAAAATCCAGGTACACTACATCAACAGTTTTTTCCTCATTGATCAGATGAGTTACCTGATCATAAAAGGAAATAAGATTGGTAAGGGAGGACGTCCCCCTCCTGAATCCATGCTGACTTGATCTGATCTCCTTATTATCTGTAGGTGCAGTGTAACTGCCCTTGAAATGATTTGTTCCATAATTTTTCCTGGTATTGAGGTCAGGCTGACAGGTCTATAATTCCCTGGATCTTCCTTCTTGCCCTTCTTATAGATAGGTGCCACATTAGCCAATTTCCAATCATCTGGAACCTCTCCAGTAAGCCAAGACTGTTGAAAAATGATCAAGAGAGGCTTAGCAAGCTCATCTGCCAGCTCTCTCAACACACTAGGATGAATCCCATCAAGTCCCATAGACTGATGAGGATCTAGGTGGATTAGTAGGTCTCTAACATCTTCCTCCTGTTACACTGTTCTGTTCCCTGTCCATACCTACCAGTTCAAGAGACAACTTGTCCTGTAGACAATCAGCTTTACTATTAAAAACAGAGGCAAAGAAGGCATTGAGTACCTCTGCCTTTTCCTTATCTTCAGTAACTATATTGCCCTCCTCATCTAATAAAGAATGGAGATTGTCCTTGTCTCTTGCAGCAATAGGGATGATATCTGGATCTGGGATTCTGCTCCATGTAAGGCAAAGAAGGTACAAAACTGAGCTCCCCAACAACCTTAAGGGAATATCCCACTTCTGGGCAGCCTAGAGCACACACATGTGTCTCTTGCCTATTTCATAGACTTTTATTTCATTACAGTGTGAAAAACATTTAAGAAGTATAAGCTCAGCTCTTCATGTGCCATGGGAATTTATATCGGAGAGCTGTAATACAGCACAACCTGCTCTCAATAGTATGACTTGTAAGAAAATAAGAAGCTTAGAAATCAGGATATGAAATCCCAGAGGGTGCTTGTGTAGTGGTGATACATGGCAATCTAATAAAATGTCAGTATCTCATTAATCAACTAGATTTACTAGGGTGGGAGGTAATGTTAGGAGGTGTATTAAGCAGCTAAGGTAGCAGCTTTCCTAGACTTGTGCAGTGTGTGCAGTTCCAAGCTCTGGCATAATCATGATTGCACTGTCACATCTGGACTTGGGTGCTGTACTTAAGTGAATTTACATAATACCTCACACAGAGCTGATGCTTTATCAGTGTAGCATCATAGATGGCAGCCACATTTATAAGTACCTTTCAGCATATTTTTGTCTCCATTCTACTGTGTGTAGATGAACCAGCAGGTAATGGTACAGTTAAGTAGCATTGATCACAGCTGCATCTCAATTCAAGTCCACGTGAAGGCTGTCAGATAATAGGGACTTATGACCAACATCAGTCTTCTTTGCTGACAGCTTGAGTACTGATCTGTCTTCCAGTGCAATTGGGCTATGGTGGCATTTGAATGAAAATCACTCTGGTTCTGCCAAAAATCCAAAAAGAATACATGGGTTTATTTTCAAAAATGCCCATGTGTGAATTAGGTGAGCAGAAATATTATACATGTATAGGCCATAAACAAATATTCATCTACAACTGCCATGCGTGTCTCTTGTTGATGACCAGAATTAAGGGCCTCTGTTATTGCATTTACAGATTGTCTCCATTAGTTCATCAAGCCCTTATTCCATAATATGAAATCCTATTTTAATTTATATGAAACAAATATATTAATCTGAAGGATGCCAGCCCTATATGCAACTTCAAAGCCATTATACTAATAAGCAATTTTCTTCACATAACAGTGAACTCTCAATACGTGACCGTTAGCAAGACTGATGTGTACTGAAGTTCTTGTTCATAGATTTATCTTGCTTATTGGATAGAAACATGAAAATGGTATGTTAGTGAGATATTTCAGCATTAACACTTTAATCACTGCAATTAGTTGTAAATCTCTCAGATTGTCACCTTACATAGGCATTTGCAATTAGAGTGCAGAATAAATCTGCACCTGGGGACTCTGGGTATCCCAAAGCAATACGAGAGTATTGTCAAAAGACCGGCCAGGCTCACTAGGAGCAGTGCAGCTCTGTTTGAAGCTTTGTTTTATGCAAGTCAAGGTCACCCTGTCATTATTCCTTGGATGCAAATTGCCTGAGAGGAAAAGAAATTATGTTTCTTTTGCTCATTAAAAGATTACTGAGCAAAAAGATCAAGGCCTTTCTTATTGCCTGGCAAACAGCTCAGCTTCCAGCTGTAACTTTAACTCCTCATTGGATCTATTTTACTGGAGCGTTAGGTGTGTCTAAGCTCAGAAACCTTCCATCTCTACACAGATGGCAGGCCAGTGAGCCTTCTTCTGATTTTACTAGCATAAATCATTACTTCAAAGTCGCATTTTTATGAAACTGCTTGCCCTAATATTCCATTGCAAATCACCTTGGATAGTCACAGCCATCAGGAGAGACCAAATGTCTGCACAACTATCACATCAAATGTAACTCTGAAAGCTGAGGCCAGTGTCACCTTAACTAGGGAATTTTCTGCTCCTGCCATTCTATAGCTGCACCATCTGAAAGATGCTGAGCAGATATCTATCAGCAAAACCAAAATCTGTGATCCATATATAAAAATGACCCTTAAAGACCAAAGTCCAGATAAAGCAAGACTATGAGGCACTTTGATGTGTCCTTTAGACACATCTGAAACCTTCTTATTTTCTTCAGCACTGTGGTATCAGGCCTGACATCCTCCAAAACAAAGGGCGTGATATTGCAAGTCACCTTGAATTTTTATTTGGCCTGGAGTTTAGAGGACTCAGTATCTCACAAAGCAAATGAAAACAATTTGATTTTCTCACCATTTGTGGGCTCTCAACCATGTCCCTCAAGAATAAGAAAGGGTTTTTTGGCCACTTAATCTTATATTTTGCCCTCAAAGAAATTAGGCATAGTATCCAGTGAAAATAATAATCGAATAGCACTTGATATAACTATTGACTATAACTGAGATACCACACCACTGCACACAGTATAAATACCAGGGGCCTAATGTAAGTTAGCTGAAGTGGAAAGACCAATTCAGTCAGAATTCATCCTGATGAACTTGAGAAAAAAACCCAGGAGGTTAAACACTAACTATAAGATGGGGGGTTTTTTTATATTGTTCCTGTAGTTAAATCTCTGCCTCACAGGATTCAGTTTTATATCCATCAGCTTCCTGCAATTTCAAATATTATTAATCATTTGATATTTATATAGATTTTATTGTATCATTATCCCCATACACTCACATGCTTCTGTAAGCCAGAGCAACACCACTGAAGCTGTCAGAGTAAAATCAATGTGAGTGGAACCATTCAGAGAATCATCCTTGAGACAAAGATAGCACTTTGTCTGCCATAAAAAATGTTGCCAGCTTTAGGGTGAATGTGGCTACTGTTCAGAAGGGCACTGCAACATTATCCAGGAACATGGAACAGGAAATGAATGAAAAAAAAAAGACCAGATCTAATTGATACTTAAATATGGGTAGATGTCATTACTCATGCTGGAATTCATTCAAAGCATCAGCACTCTGAATGCTCCCTTATAAAAAAAGAAAAAAAAAAACCTCAAAGAAAAACAGAATAACAATCAGTTCTTTACTGTCCACCAAAAGAGAAGACTTAGATTTGGCAGCTGATTGTTAAAAAATTGATTCAATACCTATTTCTATGTTTTTCATGTCATTACTATGTTTGTTAAGCTATATTGCCTCAAATCTGAACAACGAAAGTGGTAGCTCAAGTAAATAGTACTTAGAAGTTTACCCTTTACAAGTTTAAAGTTCAGTCTAAATATTTCCTGATTGTGCTCATTTTCACAGCCCTCCTGAGGGAAAATAAAACAGCAGAACCACTTTACAGATGGTGGGGCAACAGAAAGTTTTTAGGCAACACATATTTAGAGCTCATAGCAAAGCTGGAGTATAAATGGTATTGTTTGGTCCACATTTCAAATCATGACAGTATCTCTAATGTCAATGTGTCTTCATGTGACCTGGGCAAGTCTGGTCAGGAAATGAATATGTGAAAAGAAGGAGGTCAGACAGTAGCTTATTTCTAAAGAACTCTGTCATTCATCTGAATCTCTTTAAATATCCCCTTATAGTGATCTCAAGTTGTTTGCCTCAGTTCTTTCTGCCATTTATTCACTGTGCTCCATTTACACTCAACCCCTGATGGACACAAACTCTCATGGATGTTTTCATTTGCACTGATTGAATTTTAAAACTTATTACAAAGAGTTAAGAATTTAATCCTAGAAAACTCCAGCAGATAAACTTAACTTCTGCCAACTTCTTCAAAAGAATTTTTTTACACTAGTATTTTTATCTATTTTTGTGTGTATTTTACTTCTGTCTGTTTTTTGAGCTCCTAGCGTAGCTAATATTGTCCTTAATTTCACTTTTTATAAATGAGTAATGGCAATTTTGTACATACAGGCACACCCGGAAATGCATATTCATGGCAACAGAGCCTGAGGTGGCCTGACATTCTAGCACGTTCAAAGTCCAAAAATCCTGAAAATCAGACTTCCAAGACATAAGATTCTCCATTTTCTAATTTAGACATTACATCTACAAGCTCTTTGTAGTGCAATCTCTTGCATTACCTTAGGTGATTTTGACATTTGACATTTTTTTCAAGCAATTTCTTAGGCTATATCTTTTCTGGGAAGCTTCCTTCTCCTTGTTAGAGTTGCAATTACAAGATATATGTGAATTTTGAGTGTGACCAGAGGACACTCACAATTTCTCATTTTATCACCTGATTATCCTTAAATGGTTTAAATCCAGAACCAACAAAAGTGGCAGATACCAGAGTCTGAGGTCCTGATCCCCACAACTGGTAATTCAATGTAAATAAAAGAGAATCTAATTATCACCCACTGGGAGACTTAAAACTCAGAAGTCCTTGGGTGAAATGTGCCCCACGGACACAAAATGGTCACATCACTTTGTATATAGTGAT
Organism: Serilophus lunatus; assembly: GCA_013399895.1. Lineage (NCBI taxonomy): Eukaryota > Metazoa > Chordata > Aves > Passeriformes > Eurylaimidae > Serilophus > Serilophus lunatus. The sequence continues at coordinate 1,065,468 of VXBA01002422.1, forward strand.
CCTACCTGTAGCTGTATAATGGATGTTGTACCACATATATAGGACTTAGAAGCTGAACAGAAGAGTACAGAGCTGCTGCAAACACTGCTCTGGCATGAAACATAGTAGAAATAAACTCAGCAAAAATGATTCAGACAACTGAAAACACACAAAACTGCACAAATTTAACCAAGCATACTTGATAAAGATGAGACTAATAAAAGCCCAGCTGCTTAGCACTTTAGATTTTTAGCAGACACCACTTATATGCAAGATGATTTGGGTACCAAATTGAATGTTGCTGACTGGAGATTAATAAGTAGACTGAACACACGCTCTCTGTCTTAAGAGAAAAGAACAACCAAAGATAAAAAAAAAAAGTCTGAAAACCAAGCTTAATAATGTGAACAGATTGTGACAGCCTCTTCCTCTCTGAATGATTAATATTAAAGTAAAAATCTTTGATTTTTACTGATTTACTGATTTCAGTGATGAAAAAGTCCAGTCCTGTATTACTTAACTCTCCTGTGCCTTAAACAAGACAACCAGACAATACCAGAGCAGACCTTCTCCTCTTTATTATACTTTTTGTATCTAGTCATTAAGGGTCTTAGCAATTTTTCTAAGGCAAAACAGAATTAAACAGCATAAATACAATTTAAATGCATTTCAAAAGGCATCATATCTGCATAAAAATATCGTGTGACATTCTCAAACATATTTGCTCATTTTTGGAGACATGCATTTCTGTTTTAAGACCCTGTGTTGGTGACTACACAGATTGACAAAAATGCTACAGTAAAGGATGTCAAAAGTTGCCCTGCAAAGTTATTTTAGCGTCCTGCTAACATGGATTGCAGAGTTAATATATGTTGCAGAACACTGTTTTAAGACAAATCATTGTTAGAAAGCATTGACTTAATTTTTAGGGGTGGATATTTCTGTGCCTTATACTGTATTAGTTTATGGGCTAAAACGAACAACATGGCTGATGAAATAAAGGGCAACAATTACATTTTCTTCTGTCTGGTAGAATTCCTAACGTTTGTCACTTTTTTTGAGAAACTTGGTGTCCTGCTGCCCTTATACCTTAAAATAAGGTTGCACTGCATGTACAAAACAATATATTATTGGTAAGGGAAAATAATGATAACATAGTCATACTCTTTTCTATACATCCTCCATTTCATTTCCTGCTTAGTGGCATTCAAAGGAGCAGATGTATTGCATATTACAAACACGGGTCTTCACTTTCCTCCTCAGCCAGCTCAAGGGTGGCATTCAAGTGTTGCAGAAACAATTCATACTGATCTGTACACTTAGTAATCAATATGAAATATCGGTAATATTTGACTCACTGTTAGAAGTGTTTTGTTACACTGCTGGAAGAAAACGAGGAATCTGTACCATCCCAATGGCTCCAAGGACACCTGCTTCTTGCACCTCTCCTTAGCCCTTTGGGTCATCCAGCACCAACACCCTGCACAAACTAAAATTCCCAGTACTTAACATCGGCCTCTAGAGAAAACTGTGCTTTTCCTTAGAAAGAAGCCAAAAGTTGAAAGATATTGCTAAAGCTTTATTTGCTTTATTTTCTTAGTGAAAACTTAGAAAAGCCAAATAACCCTAAGAAGGAAATATTTCCCATCTGTATTGGGTCTGTCTGAGATGGAGCCCATTTCCCCATATAGCAGCCCTCACAGTGCTGTGCTGTGCATTGGTGGCTGGAATGATGCTGATAACACACCAGTGTTTTGACTACTGCTGAGCACAGCACTGGGACTGTAGTGTCCCTTCCCCAACTGAGGGCAAGATTCTGGGAGGGGACACAAGTGGGCCAGCTGACCCTAACTGACCAAAGGGATATTCCATACCATATTACATCAGCTCAGGTATAAAGCTAAGGAGAAGCAGGAAGTGGAGGGGGCATTCAGGGTCTACCATGGTGGCTCACCAAGAGAACCACTACACTTGTTGAAGCCCTACTTCCCTGGATGTGGCTGGTCATCGCCACGAATGGGAAGCAGAGATCAGATTAGTGCTTCGCTTTTGCACGTGCTTTGCTTTTGCATTTGCTTTTAGTAAACTGCCTTATCCCAACCCACTGTTTACCATCTCATTCTTTTCCCTTGCCTGACTGGGGGGGAAGAGGGGGTTAGAGAGACTGTGGGCACCTGGCAGCCAGCCAAGGTTAACCCATTACAACATCATAAAAAAATACCCCACCAGTGGCTCCCTGCCAGCCCAGTCTGTCAGATGGAAAGGACACTAGCTCCTCTTGAGCAGCTCAGTCAAATCCAGGTAGCATTTCCACCTACACAAAAAACATCCTGCTGGAATGTACCCAGTGCAAAACCAGCATTATGGCCTAGGTACTAGTCAACAGCAAGCCCATGCTACTGTTCCTAGGAATACTTACTATTTTTGTGAGTTACTGTCATTGCTGCAAAGGCAATGAGGCTAATCAGAGAAGTAAAATAAGCAGCATATAGGCAAGCCAAGCAAGACTGATTCTAAAGTAGTTCCAAAAAAATGAAGTTGCAAAATTTACAATTATAAAAGCTTGGGCTGTATTTTTGTTTTGTAAAAAGAGTAGGAATAGTGATCTGGAAAAAGAAATTTTTATTTCCTATTTTCAGTGCTAAGAACATGTACATGGGATAACATCATATTCATAGCTATTTTTCCTCTACAGCTATTATCTGCGAGCTGACATGAAAGTCAATATACAGCCTACTGCAGTGAATGGAGTTATTATGAGACTGTAAGAATTTGTGTCTCCTTTGCAATCCTTGCATTCGGTACTGGCCATTATGGATTTGTAATAGAAGGAGATGACCCAGCAATCTGCACAGCCCATATAATGTGTCGTATTGTCTCAGTGGGATTTGGTGAGTTGTTCACAGTTTATGGATACAACAGTGCTAAAATGGAGTATAAATACCTTAATGTCTTCCCTGCATATGTCATTCCTGAGCATTAGCTCTCCATCTGTAGAATATTGTCTGAGCTGCTACAGAGATGTCTGTTCAAATGTCTCTTAATTTTTAGCTGACTGTGGCTTTTTGACATGTCCCATCAAATAGCCAACAATGATGTATTTTTTGGCATTCATAAAACTGCTTCCCATGTCTCTCAATTACTTGCCCCCAGCAAAATGGCTGCAGTTATTAGCTTGTGCTTCACTGTGTCATTTGTGTTATTCTAGTTCCATGTGAACTTCCTGTCATTTATTTGCTGATGGCAACTAGCTGCCTTTCCCCCCTGAGATTTTGTTTCCCCAGAAACATATTTATTTTTCATTGTCAGTACATTCCTCAGTTTAATTTGGTTCTGTTCGCATCCATATGCAATATAGGTATTACAGTTACTCAGCAACAATGAAACTTCTAGAGTATAATTAAGAGGTATTTTTAAAGTACCAAATCCGAACAGCATATAATACACTATCTGCCATAAACAAACAAAAAAACCACACAGTCACAGAAAAATGCCCTGGGACTTATGTTTTTTGGGGGTTTTTTTTGATCATCTTAGATTGTAGTCTTTAATTCCAAAATACAATTCCATATTAACATATCCACAATAATGATGCAAACTGACTCGCAAGAGTTTTTTTAATTTGGTTTTGTGAAGAGGAATGAACATTTAATTTAATCTGCTTGGAATCAGCCAAAACTAAATCCCACTGAAACTTGTTCCTCTCTGTATGATTTCCATTTGACAGAAGAAAATCATAATTTCGCAGATTTGTTATTCAACCTCCCATTAATACTGATTACCAAAAAAGTTTTTTGTGTATCTCTGGGTATCACTGATAGCTACTCTGGAGTTGTTGATGCAACTGGTGGAGGACTATCGACCTCCAGCAAGGAATGAAAATCAAAAAAATTCCAACCAAACAGTGAAAAAAAAATAAACCAAGAAACAAACAGCTCAAGTCAGGATAGAAGGCAGTCAAAGCAAGGAGGCAACACAGGAGTGTCTGTCCTGTACTATCCCATGTTATGGGCTACTTCAAATTACTGTTTTCTGTATACTGGATTTCCAAAGTGTGCAATTAAAGGATGCTACAGCATTGTTTGCTGCCTATGTATACTACAAGTGGTTCTTCAGTATCCTAATATTTCCTGGTCTGTTTAAATGATAAAGTGTGCCTAGACCTCCTGGTGGCTTAGTTTTGAATCCTCTCTGACCAGTCCCCTCTATACTCTATTTGGAAAAGTGGCATCTTTAATTCTTCAAAAAACAGATGTGTTGGACAAGATGAATTTTGGGTTGTGATGAATGAAGTCCAGAGCTGAACAGGAAGAACTGATATGAAATGAGCACAAAGATAAGGCTAAACGTGTAGTTCTGCATTAAACAGTCCCAGGGACTATTTCTGGGAAAATGGTAAATTCTGTGTTGGTAAACTGTTCACATGACCAGCCTGGCTCTCCCAGGCCACCCTTGAGGATATTTACAGAGTTTCAACTCCTCAAGGACCATTCCCAGCGGGCAGTTTGTGCCCAGCCTCGTTGTTTTATAGGCTAAGACTCATGGGCAGGGTATATCATGCCTGTTGGTATCTTTACCAGCAAACAGACTTTGATACTTTTCATATACTAATCTAGATGCAGTTTTACAGCCCTAGCATCCACTAATGCACCACAGGAGTATCTGCTCTATGATCTACACTGAGCAGCTTCATGATGATTTAGCATAACCATAATAAGATTTGGAAACAGGAAAAAAACCCCAAACAATTGAGATCCATCTCTGACCAGAGGAGTCTTTTAGTTCAGTGAAATAGCAGCCAGCATTTTAATTATATGCCATGTGCTATTATATTTTTGTATATTGGGTTAGATATGTAAAGTACTAACTCCACATTATGTTGTCAAGGAAGCATTGCTCATCATTCAAGTGGCAAAGTATTTTACAGAATATTAAAGTTAAAAGGTTAATGATAAGAAGTGTGAGAGAAAGTGCTATAAAGAGATTAATAGAGAACTGTTTGGAGTAACTCAGGCACATAATGTAACTCTTGGGGATGGTCCTGTGCAAGGCCAGGACCAATGATCCTTGTGGATCCCTTCAAATTCTGTGATTCTGTGAATTTATATTAATTATATTACCCATATGGATATTTGTTTATCTGCTACCATGCAGGCAATATTCTCCTGTCCTACTTTTTTCTTTTTTTTAGCAAAATATTTTACTGTTTTGTCTATTTGAGACTAGGCTGCAGGAAAAATATTCAATATATGTTTTCTTTATTATTATGACAACTTTGAGAGGGACTCCATGGCTTGACATGATTTGGGAAAAAAAAAAGGTATTCACAAGAAAGCTTGTGGAAGAGGGAGGAATCTGTGATTTGCCATCTATTAACTTTATAATGGAGGCAGAAGGAAAGTACTATTGGACTGTCTATTACAGCTTTTTAATTTCCAGTCTGTCTTCACAATAACACATACTCCACTTATGCTTTGCTCCTAAAATCAGGCTTACAGTCTGCAGCCTAACATACAAGCAACACAGAAATAGTTGAAAGCTTTACAAAATAACACAAATTACTAGTCACAACATTAATTAATTATCTTACATTTTGCTGGGGGAAAGTCATCAGCAAAGACAATAATCATTAAAAAAAGAAAACAAATCTGTCTCTCCATCAGGTTCAATATTACTAAAAAGCACAGAAATGAGAAAACAAAACTAAACATTGGGACAACTGTTTATAACCAAAATAGCTAGGAAAAACAAGCAATTTGAATACATTATGAGGCAGCAAATTGCCTGCATCTGAGAGTTTATATGCATAAGCAATTCACACAGAAATCAAAACTAACTATACTTTCTATTGCTCAGCAACTCAGAAAACTTCAGCATGAGTCTCAAAGAAAACAATGACAAGCTGGTACTTTTAGCTGGAATAATAACAGACTGTTAAGGAAATGGATATATTTTAAAATGTTATATTTTAAAATGTTTTCTTATATGTTCCAACAACATCTTAAGAGAAAGTGTTGTAGACCTCTCCTAGGTTGAAGTATATTCTATTACCATCTCCATGAGCTGTCGAAGCAGTGTTCCTCGCCTCCTCCCTCTGTACTATCTTCTGTTATTGGGCCATCAATGCCTCGCCCCATGACTCAGAGATAACTCCCTCCTGGACTATCTGCTGTTAATGGGCCCATCAGGCCTTATCACATGACTCACCATCCCATTGTGAGATGCTTCGCCCAGAGGGAGGAGACAACTATTCCATCCTGGATATAAACTGAGACTCTGAACACCACACCAGCGCTTACCTACTGGACTCCCAGAGGACAAGAGCTACCGTTGGACTTTCTCACCCTTTTCTTTCTACAGGATCACCGCTTGAACAGAACTGCTTTGCTTGGACTGCTACCACCATAGAGTGTCAGGGTGTATCAGACTTTGTCAGTGTTCTTATGCTACTGCATTTATTTATTTCTTTTAATTTTTTTTCCCCATTAAATTATAATTCCAACTTGCGATCTCCCACTGGTTTGATTTCAAACTAGTACAAGACCTCAGTCTGAGTCCACTCAGGGGAGCGTTAAGAAACAAGACCTGTTGTCACTTCAGACATAGCATAAATCAACCATCATCAACAGGAAACCTCACATCAGCAACAATTACCTTACTTATTGCAGGATAAGGCCATACAGCTTCTCTGAAGCATACACAATAAAAACTGGCTTCATTTTTAGCAGATATGACAAGTACACACTGTAGAACAAAATTCACTCTCCCTATTTGTAAGTGGGCAGTTTGACTCCACTTACAGCTTGACTCCACTTACAGCCAGAGCAAGTCCCAGAGCTTGAAGCATTCCTCTGTAATGGTTCTGAGGGAGTAGTTATTTGATTGTTTTTTGAACAAGCTCCTCTGACTGAAACCTGCAGAAGCTAATTGAAAGCCATAATAAACTAGGAGGATCATATGGTAAAGTGGGGAGAGGATAAATAATTTTATATCTACAATGGTAAGTTTGCCTACTTCATAAAATGTTTCTATCTATAATACTGTAAGGGATTGAAAAAATCTACTTTTCTCTTGGTAAATTATTTCAGTTGTCAATTAATGTAATGAAAAACTTTGCAGCTTATTCTTACTGCAAGACTGGAAAGACTCATTTGGAGTCCTTTTTGCAGCTAGAGTAAATACAAACAAAATCTAATTTTATATTGCTATAGGACTTGAAACTAGTGCTAGGAAAAACCTCTGCTTAATTACACAGGTGGTATATGTATAGCCTTTAAAGTCAGAATATCTGACTTTATGCCTGAAAGAATTACTCCTGTTTCTAAAAGATATATTGATAATTAAACAAAAGGTTTAGGGCTAGGCATCAAATAAAGCAAAAACTAGAAACTCTCTGGCATAGCTCTGTTGCAGACAGCCTTCAACACAGTGAAGTTTCAACCAGAAAATGTACCGTTTTGGTACACAGTGCTGCTGGCAAGAGGGATGGGTAATAGGAAGAAGGCTGAGAGCCACCCCTAACTGGTGAGTAAAGCACTTCTCTGTCCTCTAGGAGGCCAGCAGAAATTGAGATGGTAACCCTGAATAACAGCAGCATCTGTGAAATGGCTACAGCTGTTTGCCTTGGCAAGGGAGGCTTCCTATATCCCAATATATAATAGAATGCAATTGGCAAGCCAGTGCAGTCCACAATGCACACCTTGCCCTTATCAATGATCTTTGGGCACGATAAAATGGAAGGGCCATGCAAACATGAAAACAAGATTAGGATATGTGTTTCCCAGTGCTAACTGTAAAAGAACAGGATTTATACTGCCTGCCACTAGCACTTTAACTTAACTGTGCCTGCAGCTTTGATAAGGCATTGACATGGTTACTCATGACAGTCTCACTGTGAGGTGACAGAAACGTGCTGGGGAAGTTGGAGCTGCTGTAGACTGAGAGCAGATCTGTTGAAAAACACCTCAAGCCTTTTCCAAGAGCTCTTTGGCAGAGCAGGAGAATTTTTTTCAGAGGGTTCATCAGCATCATAGCCCATAGGTCTGCCTCCTAACCTAGCTCTCATAAGCAGCTGTCTTAGCCTGAGGGGACTCAGCTATCTTGAAAGATTTGCAATAAAATTATACATATGTAAATTAGTGAAACAGTGAGATTTTGTGTGTCTAGTTGAATTTAAAATAAATAATGAATAATGGTTGGGCTTTTTTTTTTATGTTGTGTCCTTTTGTTCTTGTAGTTAATGGCTGCCAGCAGCTCCTGACACTGCAGAAACAGTCCTTGTAATTCTATAGCAGCGTACAAGTGACAGCAGATGACAGTATGCAGAGTGTATTTCAGAAACCTGGTTATGCTCTACTCAGGCCTACTGATTGCTTCAGCCTCTAGCACAGTACAGGTCTGGAAAAGCATGGCTACATCTTAAGTCCACCTTAGCCCATGTTTCCTTCAATCTGACCCAGACATTCAAAGGAACCTAGTTAGTGCTTCCGCCCTTAATGCTCAGATTGGAATGAGACCGTATCAACCTGCTCCTGGTGGTTATTCTCCCTCTTTTGAATAATTCAAAACAGCCCAGCAGCTGTGACTTGCACAGTGTGAAGGAGGCTGGCAGTATCTTTCATGTTTAAGGTAGATTGTATATTTGTTTATCTGAAACAACTGATATTTCTGTACTTAAAAAATAAAACGTGATGCCATGAAAAATGTGTATGTCCCACAGTACTTGATAGCTTTTCCATCACTCTTCGAATACAGGACACATCGTCAGCCCATTTACACCTTTGTGGCTCAGTAATGAAAGTCTTTTGTGAAGTGAAAAACAAAGAAAAGCCTAGAAGAGTTAAGCCTAGAAGCTAGTCATTACTCTTCTTGTCAGTGGCTGTATCTCAGTGAACTTTATAAGTAATTCATGATATTCCTTTTTGTTTTTCTTACTCCACAGCATAGTGGGACTATCTATTGAGACTGTGATTCCTTGTTAGTCTTCACAAAGAGTCACTAGTTGACCAAGAAAGGACAAAGAAGTTTTGTGAATCTGTCAAACTGAGAGGGCTATAACATTTTTAGCTAAGTTTGAGAGAAGAAAAATGTCATCTAGAAACAAAAGGAGCATACTCAATACATATGTCAAAGCCTAACAAATCTTGTCTTTGACTTTGGGATTGTGAATGGATCAATTAAATGGATGATACGTTCCTGAATGAACCCTTGTAATTTTCATCCGTTTGTGGCATGAAAGCACTTTCCTAAGTGGGAGCCAGGGGTTCAGGAAACAAAGGCCTCTTGAACCCACTTACATTTCCTTATCCCAAAGAGCTCAAGTCTGAAGTGATCTTCAAATTAAACCAGAAATTAGGACTCCACACTTAAGCAAAGTAATAAATGTAGCCTCTCTACAACAGCTGCACTTCTGGCTAAATGATAAAATATGCAGACAAAAGCTTTTCATTTGCAGTATTTCATGAGACTATTTTTGAGAGGTAACAGCACTTCAGGAGTTGAGGACTATTTGTTTCCTCCCTTTCACAAGCAATAATTCTCCAATAGAATATAGAAAAGTGACAAGGGACATCGTTTTCCTTCCCATTCTAGGTAAGATGATCTCCTCAGAGCCAGAAAGACAGCTGAAGACAAATGCTGACAAGGTGCTTGCAGCACCAATTCACCTCTACAAAGCTACACCATAAACTGAACACTCACAAAGGCCAGAGCAAATAAGTGTGCCAGAACCAGCATGGCTTCCACTTTGCATGGTCAAAATGGAAAAGAAGGCTTCAACCACTGCAGCATTGCCTAGAGGTGATATGTATACTTAATGGAAAGAGATGAGAAAAAGAAAAGAAAAGTAGAGGGCATCACAGCAAGGTCTGTGGAGACTCTCAAAGCTGTGAGCCAGTGAGCTGGGCGTTCTGCCCCAGTGGCTGCTCTGTCTCAGTGATTGTATGCAGCAGGTCAGGGAGCTGCACTTCTCTGAAACCAACTGCAAGTGCAACAATTCTCAAAGAAATATGTTGTTAAGGACAGAAACCATGCTTCTGCCACCATCAAAGTTTATTCCTGCTTTCCACAACTGACAACAAGTATGAAAAGCAGAGATTTCAGTTCCTGCCACTTTTTGACCCTGTGACTTGCACCCTCCCCCACACTGGCAAAACACCAGCCACCTCCTCCTCATCTCAGAGATAAAGTTATAACATGTGGATATTTGCTCACTGCAGTGACAAACAGAAAAAGTTAACTTTAATTTTGACTGTCTGTGTGACTGCTTGCCAGTGTGGTGTCATTAACAATGTCTGGGCTCTGTAGCTCCAAAAATCACCAAGAGAAAAAAAGTTTCAGGACTTCCCATAAAATATAAGTTGAACAGGACATTGTAGAAGAAAGATTAGTCATACACTGAATTTACACAGGGCTCTTCCTAAGTGTCCAGGCACTAGAAAATGTAGGTTCATCTTTGCTTCTCTCTTTTTCAGATGTAGGAAGACTATATTATAGAGATAGCAAATTATTTTAGTGAGGTCAGTCTTGAGTCACCTGTGGAGCAGGACACAGATCCCTGGTGCTAGGGCTTATTCATACCATCCTCGGCCACCAACACACACTGACTAAGCAGTGAAGCCAGTTTCAGAAACCAGCTCCAAATCCAGTTCATCAAGCTCATATTGACTAATGAAAGGTGCCTATGTACTTCATGAATAAGCCTGTTCATGCTCCCTCCATGACAATGTCCAGCACCTGCAGAACATGGTGCAGAGGGATTGTCAGGTTTCACACATTCACCTGGCACTCAGATTCAGTTATTTGACTCCTGCAACAGAATCCCATTTACAACGGAGCTTTGCAAGGCATCTCCAAATCAGAATCAGATGAATCAAAACCATGAGTGAAGTAGCTGGTAAGTACATTCTATGGACTATGTGCTTTTAGCTTACACACAGTCTATCTGCCTGTCTCCAGCTTGCCTATTACCTTTGAACGCACTACACACCAAACAAATGTAGAAATGAAGTCAGCTGAGCTATCAGATCCTGGCAAATGCTGCAAAAATTGATGGCTATGTCAAAGAGACATGTCAAAATACTCCCAATGTAGGAAAGGTAGACCTTTTATGGAATCCACATAAAAATGGTCCCATTGAAAAATATCTAATCCGAAAGATTTACTGATTTATCTGACTGAGTAATTACTTTTGAAAAAAATTGAAAAAGAGAAAGTTCCTGACAGTGTAATGAAAGTTTTAAAGGAAAAGAAATTAGGGGTGCCTAGATTTCCAGACCCAGTATCCTTCTAAGAAATAAATCCCAAATTTGTCAGTGCCATAAATAATCCCCTATGAGTCTATGCTTCTGAGATTGCAGAATTATTTTTGTCACGAGAGTTAGAAGAGATTAAGTGGATAGGAGCAGTGCATGCTGATTAAGGAGAAAGTGGTTTGCTCAGCAGATGTCTTGTCAAAATCACATCCTTTAATCTGAACTACAAACACTAAGACCAGCATTGCAATGATCTATTTTAGTCATTAGAGCATAGATTATTCTGGGGCCAGCAGCAGGGAATATGAAGGAAGTATGGTCACTAGGGTGCATACCAACTGTGAGGTAAATATCTTTCTGTGAGAGAAAAAACACAGTTGTCTAAACAGCTTCCCATCAGGAGGAACTCGGGACATGGGTATGGCCCTCCCCACCTGTTAACATTCAAACTGGGTGTGTAATCCCCTGAGGGTGCCCCAGGGATGGGCTCATCTCTGTGCTAGACCTTTTGCAGGGAAAGTATGCTCTGTGCAGAGCCCATGAACCAAGCAGCAGGCTGTGAGCAGGACCAGTGGTGTGATTTCAACAGAAACTACTCCACTGCCCGGGAAGCTGAAGGCAAAACAAATTCATCTCTCTCCAGGGAGCATTGACAAGTGCAGAAGATTGACTTGGGGATTGAGCTGAACTCCACAGCTGAGACTTAGTGGTCCGAAGAAATCTGCCAAGGCACTGAAGATGAGGCTAAAAAAGGAAAAATCTTAAATTCTCTCAATGTAGTCACTCACATGACATGCAAACCTGTTTACACGAGAAAATCTTAACTTTTCATTTTTGTCATCTGGCAGCTGTACTAAACTGTTTTAAAGTGTTTGTTCATACAAAATTAAAAATAGCATATTTCTTGTCCAAAAACTGGATAGATTCAACATGCTCTTCCATAGTTCAGCAGGTCAGGAGAGACTTTGTGCAAACAGAACCTGTACAGTCAGGAAGCAGAGACTATAGGGAGTCTTTTGCAATGTTAATTCACAGTTCAATCATGGAGTTAAAAGCATAGACTTTTCCAACAAGAGACCTGGGATAAAAAGCCCAATGACAAACAGCTCTAGGACTTGTTTTAAGATGGCTGCATTTGGTTAGTCCAAAGAGGAGTGGAACTTAGATCTATCTGCAAACTCTTAGCCTAAGAAATGTCTTTGATTCTTCCACCCAATGTAATTAAATTGTGTTTGTGATATGTCAGAATTTGAAGGCTTGAATTTATAATAACACACTAACTCATCCAAGCATATGTTGTTTAACAATGTAAAACATAGTGGGAACTGTATCTGCAGTACAATCCCCCACAGTTTTTTTATTTGTCATTTATGAAAACATAGATACATGGAAAAAATTATATTCTTTATGGTATTTTCTCCATCGTATCTAAAATTATGGAAACCTAATTCATCTGAGACTTTACAAAAGAACCCTATTTATGATGGCTGCCTTTGTTTTTTTATTCTGTTCAGTTTTCTGAACAGTAGCTTGATGGTAATCTTAATAGGGAATTTGATTAAATATTAACAGTGTATTACATACACATGTATTTTTCCAGCTAAATGTACAATGACCTGATGGTGCAAGAATGTGAGTGTGCATATATGAGTGAGTAAACACGTGCATAAAGCCAATACCTTGAATGCAGCATGGAATTGATATTAAACAAACAAATAACTTCTGTCTATATGGACATGAAATCCCCAAAGTGATGGGGTCTGACAAGTGGGGTTTGTCACACTGAGTATAGAAGTCTTACAAGGAAAGGCTGGAGGGACTTTGCTGCAGGGCACGCACAAGGCGTGTAAGAGACCACATCCCTCCTGCCACCTCACATCCACGCAGCATCTCCAGGCACATGCAGAACACCTGCTAAGAAAAGGCAGAAGTGTGTGAAAAGGCACGGGGACTCAGGGAGAAGGCATGAAGTAGTGCAAGATGCATCAGAACACGTTCCTCAAGTGTTCTATCTGCACCTGAAGCTGAATAGGTACTCTGAAACCCTGGACTGACAGCCTGTCCTTCAATCCCTGCACTTCCAATGGTGAATGACAAGTTCACCAGATGAGCAGCTTGAAGGTACATCGAACAACCACAAAGCTAAGGGCTATTTCCCAGTTGTCCAACAGGACTGTCACATCCAGTGCATGAGCAAATAGAATGGATCAGACTGTCCAGACAGTACTTCACATTACATTACAACCCCTAGATATTATTTGGATCAAGCAGTATCTCCTGTTTTACTCCTCCCCAGTTCCAGATCTGTACTGTTTCCCAGCAGAAAACAAATGTCATCATAGCTCAAGATATGCCAGCCTTTCCAGATGGCATTAAAATCGTTGGCAGAATGATGATTGCCTAAACCAATTGCTTATTGAAATTTTTCAATGCCTATCTATTCTGCAACATTCATTTTGTCTATAAAAAAATACAAACCAAAAAACTTCTTGTCTTATTATTAAAAACTTTCAGTAACTTTTTAACGTAACATTTGACCAAAGATCTCAAAAAAGAAATACACAAACTTCACAAGAGTCTTTGTTTAATAAAAGCTATTAAAAATGCAACAAAATACATTAACAACATTTAAACAGAATGGGTTTTTTTAATCTCCTTGTTTCAACTAAACTCTGCTCCAAAATCCCAGTTCATTGTGTCTTCAGGTGACTATATTGGGGCTTACACCTAGTCCATAGATAGTTTGTAGTAGAGCAATGACCATTTTATTCTGCATTGACGGTTTAACTTGGTGTTTGCAGAATGTGACACAAAAGAATGTTTCTGACTGAATGCTCTAGGTTTGCCAGAGGTATAGGAATAAATTTTGCTAACAATTTTTTAATGAATATTATTGACCTCATACTCTTATTCATGTTTCTTGCTGTAGATCACTCTACAATCTGATGTATAAATCGTGTATTCTGGATATGTGCATAGGCATATATATTCATGAGAATAAATAGAAACAGACAATACGGAAAACAATGTTTTAAGCAATCTTTTGCCAGCAAAATGTGTAATAATTTTTGTTGGAAATGACGAAAATTTCATGTAAGAAAAATTAATCATGAGATGGCTCTGTTGGAAAATAGCACAGAAGTGAACTGGGAGGTTAGAAATCTGTAAGGAAGCACACCTCTTTTGTATTCTAATTTCTTTCCTTCAGGCTTGTCAATGTGTTTTGTGGATATCAAATATTTCATTCCTAGAATATAGAAGGTTTTAATGTTTCTTCCTTCCTCCTTCACAGTTCCAATAGAGGTGCCTGCCTGGGCAACCATTGCAGATCATCTGAAACTATCAGGTCCTTTCCTTCATCTTTGTGAGCCAAGCACGAAACGCCTACCTAGGAAAGTGTAAGGACTGAGAAGCTATAAGACTCATTTCATACATGACAACTTTTGTCCTGGATTTCCCAGGAAAATACATGGGTTACCTGCATAAGCATTATCTTTACTCCTCACTTTCAATGCACCTCAAATGACAGTTAAACCAGAAACTGCATTTCCAGCATCATCCACCTGACATGCCCAGGCTTATGGCTTCTAGGCACTGTTGTGTTTTTGCTTAATACGCTTTCAGACACAGTCTACAAGTCAGACACGTCCATCACACATGTTTTGAATGGATGCTGCACAATTTGTAGCCAGAAATTAGGTCAGAGGAAAGTGGGAAAGGCTGTTGAATAAACTATGTCAGGAAATTATCTGGATAACAAAACACTGAGGAGAAGTGATGTATAACAACATCCTTTAGCTTGAAATACTGTCATATGAAACCTTCAGTCTGTACATCAATTCAGTTTGGGCCATTAGCCATGTTTCCCCAGTCACCCTGTTCTGGAGGGAACAGCTCTCTAGAGACAACATTGAATGGATGATACAGTCATTATTTATCATCATGACACCCCTCCTGGGACTGCTAACAAATGCCTCCTGAAAATCTGTCAAGACCATCAGTATATAAAGACAGCAAAGATAGTCATTATATAATATTTCTCTGCAAAAAACGTAGTTTAACAATGCAATATTAAAGCTTACTAGCCTATTAATCAGCAAAAAACCAGAATAATCCTTAGACTCAATGATCCCATCAACATTTATGTCTTCTATGATGGACCTTCAGAGCTTAATAATTCAAATGCATATTCATATACATATATACATACACACACTTTTTTATGTACTGAAGGTCAAAATTAAATTGCCCTTTAATGCACTAAAGAGAAACAAACTTGATGGGTAAAGGTTGTGAGAACACCAGTAGTACTAGTAGTAGGTATTTGTTCTTCCAGTAGACAAACCAATCACAGTGATTTGCCTCATACTCAACCCTTTATCAAATTCGAATGCCTTTCATCCTGATTTAACTAATTTTACGTCTGCAAAATCCTGAGTTCAACTATGCCATGGAATCTCTGATGTTTATTTGCAACCCAGATCCCCTATTCATGAATCACAACAGGGGCTGAAGCTGCTTATGGAACCCTGTTCCTATAGCAGAGTAAAATATATTACCTGATAACATTCTTATAGTTCAAGTTCCCAAACTTGCTGAAAAACTGATTTTTCTTATGATTAAAAATATATTCCCCCCCCCCACCCCCCTCAGCCCACAT
>VXBA01002423.1:0-112691 GCA_013399895.1 Serilophus lunatus
AGCTGTATGGGGAGCAGCTGGGGACACTTGGTGTCTTCAGCCTGAAGAAGAGAAGACTGAGAGGAGACCTCACTGCAGTCACAACTTCCTCTTGAGAGGAAGAGGCAGACACTGATTTCTTCTCTGTGGAGACCAGTGACAGGACCCAAGGGAATGGCCTGAAGTTGTGTCAGGGGAAGTTTAGATTGGACACTAGAAAAAGGTTCTTCACCCCGAGGGTGGCTGAGCACTGGAACAGAGATGTGGTCACAGCACTAAGCCTGACAGAGTTCAAGAAGT
The DNA here is from genome assembly GCA_013399895.1 of Serilophus lunatus. Classification (NCBI taxonomy): domain Eukaryota; kingdom Metazoa; phylum Chordata; class Aves; order Passeriformes; family Eurylaimidae; genus Serilophus; species Serilophus lunatus. The sequence continues at coordinate 280 of VXBA01002423.1, forward strand.
ATTTTGACAATACTCTCAGGCACATGGTGTGACTCCTGGGGATGGTCCTGTGCAAAGATAAGGGTTGGAGTCGATGATCCTTGTGGGTCCCTTCCAACTCAGCATATTCTGTGATTCTTTGCTTGTAGGTAGAATTGCCTTGTTAAGGGTTAGGATTTGACATGTTTCAATGACCTCAGACCCTCCCTAGGGGGAGGTTAACTAAGACTGGGGAGAAGGATGTACCACTGATAGCGGACACAAAGAACGCAGAATTTAAGGGCCACAAGGACATTTGGCAGAACCCCTAAGATAAGGAAGAAACTAATAAAGACAACTCAGCAACTGTGCTAAATCAGCTCTGACTGGGTAAAAGGTGATTCTGGCAGGATCAAATTGTGGCCACTCACAGACCACTGAGCAGAAAACCCACTGATCGAAGAAAAAGGCTGAGCCTGAGCACTAATTAGCATGAGAAGAGAGAGAATGGTTAACAAATAGAAGATAGAATACTAATAATAAGAGAACTAGATAACTTGTAGCCAATGAACATTAATGCTTTGTTTGCTAAAATGTACAAATAATGAAAAATGTTGGTAGTCAAGGTGCTGTGGATTTGCCACTCATCACCCTTTTATGCACAGAATTGTAAATAAATCGAATACCTCAAATGTATGTGTGGATTGGCCTCTTGCACACCAGGTAAAAGAATCTTTTTTGGGACAACAGCTACAGCCCTCCAAACTCTGCTCCCTGCCTACCACAGGGAGCCACTCTGCTTGTTATGGTCAATATTGTGATTGAATGAGCTGGGACCTTCCCACAAAAACACATCCTTTGGGAAAGAGAAGCTGTAGCACTGGCATTGAGCAGCTTCCTTCCTACCCGGCAGTGCTGTGGTGGGAAGAAGAGAAGCTGTTGCATGGCCAGAGGAGATGCTTAGAGAGCCTCCAGCCCCACCTCTCAGCTGGCTTCACTGGCAGATGCGCAGCAGGATTAAGAAGTGGCAGGTAAAATAACAGGACCTCCTCTTTCTGCTCCTCCTACGTGTTTTTGTTTTCCAAATGAATTGGTGAGGCAATGTCTTTGAGAAGCAATTTTTGGATGCATTATAATCCATGGTGCACTTGGTGTAATTCTTAGGGCTGTATCGTGCAGGGCTAGGAGTTGGACTTTGATGATCCTTGTAGGTCCCTTCCAGCTCAGAATGTTTTGTGATTCTATATGAATTGCCAGAATTAACTATTAAAGTTACACGTATGTCTGCAGGAGGTTCTTAATTGGTGTGCTCAAGCTACAGTAGTACAGAGAAAAAATAACTTATTTTTATCAGCATAAATCCAGGGAAAAGTTATTTACTGTCACTAGATGCCTGTTAGCACACCTTTTTCTTTCACTAACATTGCCTTTTAACATTTCAAGCTGAAGCCTCTCTTGCGCTTCTGCACAACTGTAGGGGAAAAAGCCACAGGTATGTTCTCACCACCAGTAAAAACACGGAACTGCAAAGTAGGGCTTTAACCACAAGAGGTCCTGCAAGCCCAGAGGATACTGAAGGATTTTAAAAGCATGGTCTTCCTAAAAGAATTATTTCCGTTGAATATCAAAACATAATTTCAAACATAATAACAATAACATATTATCAAAACATAATAACTTTTCATCTATTGTTTTCAGAAACAATCTGATGTCTCCTCAGCCACATATGCTTCAAACTCAGGTAGCAAAGCAACAGCATTTAGTTTCATGAGAATAGTCTGGGAGATTCCAAAGCACATGGACTGTGAAGTTCTTGAAAGTGGAAAATGCTGCAGGATGCTCCCCTCAGCAGGTATAGCTGTTCCCATCAAAAACACTCACCAGGAATGGTACTTGCAAAAATGTTCATATGGCACGTTTGTGTCAATTGTTTGCAGGAAATAGACAACCCAATGTAAATTTAGAATTGTCTGGAAAATTACTTTCTGATCATCCATCTGGCAGGGAGATGGGCTGAAGGGGAAAAAACTTGGGAGAATGCTGAAAGCAGGCCCAATCTTTAAAGGTGAAGCCTGTTTTGGACACCTTCCTGATGGAGTCTGGAGACTTCTCCCTGGAGATGACTGTTGTCACTTCATGTAAGGAATGGAAATGACAGGAAAACTTGAAGGGTCATCTGAATTTGGTGGCCTCTTTAGCCAATACGATATGAGTGCCACAGCAACCATTTTATTGTTGGAGTCAGGTTGGGAAGTCCTGAGTTTTCTTCTAGCTAGGAGGAGCAGGTGAATCAGTCGTGGTGACTCTGTTAGAAGAGGGGCTTGGTACTGATTTGGCAACACTGTGGAGGTCTGTGAGAGAGATTGTGATCCTTGGAATTTGGAGATCACATAGTCCAGAAGCTTAAGTGAGGGAGCCAGAGTATGTACCTGTGAGAAGATTAATACTCTTTTTGCAACTTTTTAATTTGTCCCATCAGATGATGCCAGTTCTCCAAGTCTGTGGTGTGTCTGGATCTGGGCATTCCTCCATTTATGGTGACTGCCATTTTAGAAATGCCACATTGGGAACATGGCTGGTTTGTAATTTAGAAAGCCTAGACTGAATATCAGATACCTTTCCCAAGGTGGGTGACTTTGATATCGACTAAAATACAGCAGTTAAATTTTGCAATACTGGATTATTGTGCATCCCCTGTATTTCTGATGGCATCAGTCTGGAGAAACATAGATCACACCAGTATTTACTAGATAGGCTTTATTATGCTCCCACTAATAGCAAGGGACTCATTTCACACTGCATTCACTTATTCCCTCATGCAGTTCACAATCATCTGCACTAACGCGTACTTGGAGGGAGCAGGAGTTGGGAGACCAACCTAAGATGGTTACTTAAAAGCAGAGGTGTGTATTCATGTGTCAGAGGCTTTGAGGGGGGTGTTCAGAAAGTCGCTCCAGATCATTTCTGTCATCATATATGTGTGTGTATTTCGTATATTCATGCACTTAGATAAATAAATCATTTTGTATTTTTCCATATAGCAGCCTTCATGGATGTAGCCTGGGTTGTGTGAGCCCTGGCTGATGTTAGTGGATTTAGACAGATTTAGCAGAGTCTCCATGCTCAGGGTTTATTGGGTTTGTGGATTCAGCAGGACTGCTAATCTCTGGAGTTTATCAACTCTTGGCAGACTTTCACATGCTATTGCTTGGCACATGCTTTTTCTCTCTTCAGCCTACTTGCTCCTGGTGCCTGTTTCTCCCTCCACACTCATGCCTGTAGAGCCATTCACACAAACTCATGCTGAGGGGGCTTTTAGGACACAGTCTTCATTTTCTCTGTAGTAAAATATATAATTCTCCTTGGTTTCCTACCAGTCTCAACAGGGTAGGTTATAGAATAATTAAAACATGAAAGCCTTTGAAGGAGGATGTAAAAGGTGTTATTACTGACAACATAAACAACTCTGTCCTCCTCCCTTTTTTTAAACATCCTATTTTGAAAAGAAAACCATAGGGAATTGTTAAGTTGTTGGAGTGCAGACTTTACACCAAATGCAGCTGAACACTGAACAGTGCTGCATTTATCGTAATTCTTTTCCTCCCTCTCTCCCTGCCAATGCATACGCAAATACTCCCACACAGCCTTCAACTGTGCTTTTTACCTCCCTAAGTGGTTCTGAACATTTTCAATTCTAGAAAAATTAGAAGTGGCAAGGATTTGACTTTTTTTCAAAGTATCTCAAAATTTTTGAAACTGAAACAACTTTGGTTACACTTTTCTTTTCTGAATTATACAATAGCTCTTTACAGCTGAGACATAAAAGGATGATGGACAGTTTTCAGTGGTGGAGCAGGTTCCAAGATCTATCTGACAGTGCCATGACTCTCTGCTATACCTAGGCTTCTCTCCAGAGTTTAGAATAATTCATTTCTATCCTGTTTGTTGCTGGAAAAAGGCAAATGTTAACAAGGTGATTTTGAGGTTTTCTGGAAAAATTATATCATGTAAATCAACAAAGATAGATAGAACAATAACCACAACAGAAAACTGAAGTACTCTTGAGGGCAGGTACCTGATTTTTTTTATCTTCTGTACTGCTTGCTGTCTCCTGATATTCTCTGGAAGATTCATTTTACAGGAAGGAAAAGTCATTTCTCGGATGAAGGATCTTGTTCTTGAAGTTGACAGGCACAGTCAAAAGCAAATTGGTGAGGCTAAGGGAGCAGCAGGAGCAAGGCTGCTCTTGGCACAGATAGTACTTTCCCTGACCATGATGCAGATCCACAGTATCTGAATCCAAAACTAGTCCGGTTTGGAAGGGACTTTTGACGATCGTCTAGTTGCAACTCTCCTCACATGGGCAGAGACACATTTCACTCACACATTTCACAGTTCAGATCACTCAAAGCCCTGTCCAACCTTACACACTTCCAGTTATGGTGCATCTGTAAGTTCTCAGGAACAATCTGTTACAGTCTCTTACCACCACCTTAGTAAAAAATTCTTCCTCATGTCCAATCTAAATGTATCACCTTTCAGTTTAAAACTGTTGTGCCTCGTCCTGTCACTACAGGCCCTGATGAAAAGTCTTTATCCACATTACAAGACCCCTTGAAGTATTGAAAGACCACAACAAGGTCTCTCTGTACCCCTCTTTTCTCTAGGCTGAACAACCCCAATTCTCTCAGCCTTTCTTCACAAGATCACAGAGTCACAGAATCAACTAGGATGGAAAAGACCTCTGAAATCATCGAGTCCAACCTTTGACCTAACACCACCTTGTCAACTAGACCACGGCACTAAATGCCACATCCACTCTATTCCTAAATAACCCCAGGGACAGTGACTCCACCACCTCCCTGGGCAGCCCATTCCAATGGCCAATCACTCTTTCTGTGAAGAACTTCCTCCTAATGTCTAACCTAAACCACCCCATGCACAGCTTAAGACTGTGCCTTCTTGTCCTACTCCTGGTGCCTGGGAGAAGAGACCAACACCTGTCTCACTGCACCCTCCTTTCAGGGAGTTGTAGAGAGTGAGACTCCTCCAAGCTAAACAACTCCAGATCCCTCAGCCGCTCTTCACAGGATTTGTGCTCCAGTCCCTTCACCAGCCTTGTTCCCCTTCTTTGAACGTGCTCCAGCACTTCAACATCCTTCCTAAGTTTAGGGGCCCAGAAGTGGACACAGCACTCGAGGTGCAGCCTAGCCAGTGCTGAGTGCAGGGGAAGAATGATTTCCCTGGTCCTGCTGGCCACACTATTCCTGATAGAGGCCGGGATGCCACTGGCCTTCTCGGCCACCTGGGCACACTGCTGGCTCATGTTCAGCCACCTGTCAACCAGTACCCCCAGCTCCCTTTCTGCCTGGCTGATCTCCAGCCACTCTGTCCCCAGCCTGTAGCGCTACAGGGGTTTGTTGTGGCCAAAGTGTCGAACTCGGCACTTAGACTTGTTAAATCTCATGCTGTTGCATTCTGCCCATCTCTCCAGCCTGTCAAGGTCCCTCTGCAGTGCCCTCCCACCCTCCAGCAGATTGAGACTTCCCCCGAGCTTGGCGTCATCTGCAAAGTTGCTAATGGTAGATTTAATCCTGTGCGCCAACCTTATGAACATTATTGTGGTCCTCCTTTGGACTCATTTCAGCAGGTCCCTGTCTTTCTTGTGTTATGGGCCCCAGAGCTGGACACAGGTGGGGTTTCACCTGCTAGCCACTCTGCTTTAAATGCAGCCCAGGATGCAGCTGGTTTTCTGGGCTGGGAATCCACGTTGCCAGCTCATGTCCAATTTTTCATCCCCCAGTATCTCCAGGTCCTTCTTGGTAAGGGTGCTTTCAACCAATTCATCTCCCAGCCTGTATTAATACTGGTGGCCACCCTGACCCCATTGAAGGACCCTGCACTTCATCTTGTTGAACTTCATGTGTTTCTCATGGGTCTCAAGGCTCTCAAGGTCCCCCAGATGACATCCTGCCCCTTAGGAATGCCAAGCACACCACTCTGCTTGGTGCTGTCTGCCAATTTGCTGATGGTGCACTCAGTCTTGCTATGTCATTGATGAAGATATTAAATACTATTGGTCCCAATCCAAGCCCTTGAGGGACAGCACTCATTACTGATTTCCACGTGGACATTGATTTCTGTGGACAGAGCAGGGTGCTGATAACCACAAAACCTCCAGACAAGGCAAGGGGCTGGATCAGACCCAGGGTCCATGCAGGAGGCAGGGCTGCAGGCAGGCACAGCTACAGTGAGCAGCACTCAGACAGGGGCTGGGAGCCCAGGGAAAACAATTCTTGATATCAAACTTCTGAAAGCTCTTAGGACAAAATTTGTTAAGCGATTAACAAAAAGAGCTGTATCTGTGATAGTTAATGTCAAGAGCAGTCTAGCAAACCTCACTTTGCCGTGTGTTTGAAGTACGAGATACGTGCGCTACTCCTCTTTATGTGCCTGCTGAGCAGAGTGACAAATTTGTCTTCCAGAGCTAACTGAAAGCTCTTAAATTGATAGGAAAAAAACTCCACAGCACTAGCTGTTATAGATAGGAATTTTCATTTTGAATCTGTTAAGATCTTATCTTTCCAATATTCTGCCATTGTCTCAGTGTAACAAATGTAACAATTTTCACAATTCTCTTTTTAATACATTTTATTCTATGCTTATTTTTAACACAAGACATAACTGTGAAGGAAGATTGTGATATTTACCTGTTTCTACAGGGCTGTTGCAAATACTCTCTAGCTAACCAAATCAAATGAAATAACTCTGGCATTCAAGTAATACAAGGAGAGTGGAAAGAGCAGTCCACTACTTCATTTGATTTATGGGCCTTACCTTGGTAGCAAAGGCTGCCAGAGCATCTTGGGTTGTAAGGTGGAATAATTTACAGAAATAGTTTCATCATGTTATATGATATAGACGGGACCAAAGACAATGTTGACCTTTCCCAGAATTTGCCCTAAAGGAGAATTTAAGCATGAGATGAATGCTGTAAATAAGATAACTGGTGAAAAGGTTACGTTTTAAGAAAAATATGACCGTGACAAAGTGTTTATGAGTACTGAGGTCATTCTGACCTAAATATAATTTATCTGGTAAGCTGGTAAGAGTCAGATATCCTAATGCACTCGTTTTGTGCAGACCTCGAAAAAATGAATATGAAAGGGTGCTTTAAAAGTGTGTTTAATGGGCATTTTTGCCCCAGTGCTAAGTTTACTACTTCTTAGTTTCCTTCTCAGAATCCAGCATACTTAAAGGGCAAGGCATGAGTACGAAATGAATCACTGATTATGTAGTAACTCATTGTTCCCTAATTGGGTTGAGAACCCACCTTTATTTTAGTAACAGAAGATAATTAGTTTCTTCTTTGCTTGCTTTTTTTGCATCTCTGCAGACATGCAGCTTCCTTGTCTTAGTTTCAGAAGAGCCTGTACAACAGCAAGAAATGAAGCAAGAAATGCATGCTTCTTTAGGGTCACTATTATGACTCAGTCTATGACTAGAACCTTTTTACTGTTTTTCTTACATGACAAAACAGCAAAAAGAAGAGATGAAAACATAAGATTTCTGAATAAATAGCATTTTAGGATGTTTTGCTTACATTGTGCCTTCTTTTAGGTGCAGATCTGAAGTGAGATGAGAGTTGCAGGAGTGGCATTTAGCAGAACTACCAGAAACAGGAGTTCAAAACTCAAGAAGAGTCTAAACATAACCTGTGAAATTAATTCACAACCAAAACTGCAGACAGACTGCATCTCCAATTCAGACGTTTTTCATGTGATATGGTATAGATCTATGCATAATAATAGAATGTCCTAAAAAAACAGAGGAAGGGGGTTGAGGGGAAAGAAAAAGCAGGAAACAAAATAAAAATGGGCCAGGGCTGAAGATGATCAAACTCTTCTCCATGATTCCATCCTGCTCCCACAGAGCAGGAACATTCATCTGCTGATTTTGTTGGGTTCAAGATGCTCCTGCTATTTGAAAGCGTAGTAGCCACCCACAGTTATCCTGTTTCCTGCCTTCTGTTTTATTGTGCTTCTACTAATAATATGAACACTTGAGGGGTTTTGGATGATCCAGTTAAATAATTTCAATTTGCAAAGAAAACTCACAAATCCAGAAAAAAATCCCTGTAATCAAACAGTCTGACCTATATATAGCATGTGGCAATAAATTTCCCTGATCAATCCCTGTTTAAATCGGGTAATATCTTGTGGAAAACAAAAAGTTTTGACTCAAAGGTTTGCAAAGAGAGATCATGATAGTAGTCTGTTAATTAAATACCATGAGATATTTGCAGCTGTCAGGGCAGGGAAGATAATTTTTAGCAGGATGAATAGGGCTAAGCAAGTTCGAGGTTTTTTTCCCAGCACTGCATTAGCAAATCGATCTCGTAAAAAGAAATTATTTGTATTTTGCATTACTGATACCCTCTTTCTTCAGAGATATTACCCATCAGCATTGATGATGGGTGAGAGAGGCAACAGGAAAGCCGCCTGGTGATGAAGAACAAGTATGGTCACATTAAATGTTTCAATTCTGCATCCCTGCCAGATACTGCTCAGAGAGCCAAAGGAAGATTGTTTCCTACTAATTAAAATGCAGTGAAAAAAAAAAAAAAAAAGAAGAGGCTTCTTGATTTCCTTCTTAAATCTATAACTTTGTTCCTTATGCAAAGCTAATCTATTGCCAAGTGACATTGGCACTAAATCTGGGAAATGACTTCTAAAAGTTGTTTCGCTGATGAGGTGCAGACTGGGACAAGTGATGTGGGCTCTGGTATGACACGAAGCTGCGAGTTTCACACTGCAGGAGTGTTGTGCCCACTGAACCCTGTCCATGCTGGATCTGCCCTCTGACTCAGACTTTTGCTGATAACTGGTTTTCCTAGCAAGAGAGAGAGTTTGACTATGAATGTTTAATGAACGAGTATGGTTTTACAAAGGAATTATAACCAGTCATCTTACTAGAAAATAATAGCTTATTAGAACTACTACTCTGTAGACTTCTTCATGCAGATGCTCTGAGAGGTCTCTTTCCTGAAGTTTCTGTTTTGGTAGCAGCTTTGTATTTATGTAAATTCATTTTTAAACATGTATAAACTGTTTGTGACAGTCAAGAATTTATTGAAGTGAGACTAGAAACTAATTTTCCCCGTAATGGCCTGCTTATTGCTTGTAAAGGAGCACAAAAAGCAAAAGGTCAGAAGGACTCACAACAAGAATTCAAGTGCTTAATAAGAGTTTGTTTTCATGAAATTCACTATCTGTGTTCTTGTAGCTGCACTGGGGAGCTGCTTCAATACATATTTCTCTAAGCTAGTTGTTCACACTGTAAGATGCTTTCGTTTTAGAACACTGTTGTTTTCATGTATCTTGGTTTCCACTATCATTTTATATTTCAGCAGCCAGACTTGGGAGCCACATTATATGAAGCTTCCAGGGAGATAGAGCTTGAGATCTCTGAGATGACAGCAATGACCTCTCCTTGAAACAAGTCATGCTTGGCCCCATGTAGAGCAGGAATCACTCTCTGGTATTTGTGGTAGAATATAAACCAGGGGAAATATGAACGTTGAGGGCTCTCGGTGGAATAACCAAGGTTTTCATCCCACTTATCCCCATGATGGAAAAGACTTTCTTTGTTCCCCTCCCTATACATGACAGTAGCTCTGTGTATCACCTCACCTGCTCCTCTCCATAACATTTTTGCCATCCTTTACAAACTCAGGACCCTCTCTGTGGTTATCTCCTTCTTTTTTTTTGCTGTGTACACCATATCTTTCTTCACCTGTGGAGACACAAGGTTTCATGCTCTTCTATTTTTCCTGTAAGTCTTCCTTTTCTCTGCAGGCATCTCTAATCCTTGCCAAGATCTCCACTTGGTGCTGTTTTTCTTTTCTTTCTCTTTGAGAAGGAAGCCATGCTGGTGCTAATATCATACTCTCCACTGAGCTGCTGTTCACATACGTAAGGGCAATGTTACTATGTGAAGTGTTGATCTGTAGGTGGTTATCAGTTTGTCCTCATTCCCCTCCTAGTAGTTTTTACAAAAGTTTGGCCACCATAACTGAGCAGAAAAAGCAGCAAACCCCGCTGCTCCAAATATCTTATTTGGATATAAAGTCCAGTTCATTGTTTTTCAATACTTCTTTAATGCTTGGGCAAAATATTGTCAAAGCCTCAAATAATACAGCTGATACTGGTCTTCTAGTGGGTAAAGGTTATTTTTGAAAACAGTTGTTTGTATAATTGTTTTGCTACACAGTTTATTTGTTGATAAACTATATTATGACCTGCAATCAGTTGAGCAATCATCTATTGTAGTTGTTAAAATAAAATAAAAATACATGAGGTGCATCTGTTTCATGATAAAATATGGCAATTAATCAGACGGGGGAACTAGTGAGGCAAGAAGTGATACAGGGACAATATGCCTGCAGTACTGAATTGCTTGATCTATTTGTGCATCTGGCATCCACACCTTGGAGAGGCAGGGGATTTAAAACTGAATGCATTTCAAGTAGGGACAAAGGTATAGCTTCACAGATTAGAGGGAGTGCCAAATACACTAATCCTTTCCACAGGTCAACTCTAAAAATTATTTCTTTCCTCAAGCAAGTTTCTATTTTAATTAAAAATCCCCAAGATTTATTGAGATCTAAAACAGGCTACTATATAAAGATGTCCTTCTCCACACCTTCCTTGAACTGGTTGCTAAAGCAAGCAATTCAGTCATGATCCAGTGACAACTGTACTGCCACGGAACTCCACAATTCTGCACTGGCAGTTACAGTCCTGGTAGTTTACACTGGGAAAGGTTCTTTAAAGCTTCATTTTTAGGATCACTGCTGATGGGAGAAATAGAAACATTGCTCACAGTATCCTGGAATTCCCAAATAAGGAACAAGATAATCTTAGAGAAGTACTAGAAAATTAGATCATGGGTGTAACTCAAACAAACAGAATGCAAACTAAGCTCTATGTACCAGATAAGATAAAGAACCAACATTACTGTTTTTGTGGTGAAACACAATGATGTTGTGCCTGCCCAAGAACTGAGGTCAAGATGATGAAGAAAACCCAGAAGGACCAAATAAGGACTTCCAATAGGGCTGTGGCTATGTAAAGCAAAGTAATTAATGTGCTTTTAGGTAAGCAAGAATATCTTATGAATATGAAAATAGTATTGTAATTAAAAGCCCTGTCTGTCTGTCATTTGGGATATTGGATTAGAGAAGCTATCTTGCAAACGTCCAGGCGCTGAAGAAAGAATGTCCTTTTTAACACCTTTTAACACCTACTTTCTGCTGCTTTTCAGTGTAACTGCAGTATTTTCTTCTCTATTTTCCTGTGGAGAATTTGGAAGGGAGATGTAAGAGTTTTTGCCAAGACAGAGCAGGTAGCCTGCTCAGAGAAGTTTTGGAAACGGTGTGCAGCCAGTCCTCGGATGCTCACCTCGGGACTGACATTCAGTCAGCCCCTTTGTGTGGTCCAGAGCACACACAGGCTGCTCCTCCCCTCAAGGGTTGGATGACTTTGAGGGTACTCTTCCTTACCCAAGGGCTTCCTGCATTGCCCATGGATGGGCTCAGTGCTCTCTGGTAACAACTGCAACTAACTCTTATGTTAGAACATCGCTGGGTGTTAAAATTGGATGGACACCACTTATATTCATTTTGCATTTAACACAGGTGTCAAAAACATAGAAAGTAAATGGTTCTAAAAAAAAGCTCAGGGCTTCAGAGGGTTTTGCCAAATTGTAGTGGGATAATTATCTGTCTGTGAACAGAGCTGCTGTAGCCATGAATGATAAGTATCTTGCCTATGTGACTCTATAACCTGTGAACTGTGATTTTCGTCAGAAATGGGAGTTCATGAGACTGTGTCAGACAGAAAATATCTATATCGCTCATTCAGTAGTTGCTGGCATTTTCACATAATTGACACTGAGTGGTTGAGAGGTTAGACTAGTCGCACAGCAAGTCTGCTGTCAGTGCTGCCTGAACTTCAGAAGTTAAAGCTTCTAGTTGTGACAGTCATTCATGCATAATTTAAGGTAAAATCTCTATCACTGAATCTGACTTTTCCACAGGGTTACCAGGTGATCAGTTCTCATTTTACACACTACCTTTTCATTACTGCCTTTTGTGTTTCATATTTAATGATCTTCTGTTTGACACATTCTCTTTTCTTCATAGTTTCAGGAAGGCAACTTCAGCCGGAAGACTCCCACATCACTGCTTGACTTGTGTATTACTGCATGTCTTGAATATCCTGCATTCATAGTAATAATGCAGAGCAGTTTTTGTATTAATAGAAGTACACCTAAATAATTTTCACTTGTCTTGGAGCATCTGCTATCTCCTCCTACATTCTTCCTTAAATCTTAACACAGGGTCTCTTAAAGAAAATCCTGCTTCATAGTTAAAGTAGCTCATTGAATTAGTGCACTTGTTTATGCGTGTGTTTTTCTGTGAACGGAAAATGTACTTGATTAGTTTGAAGCACTTTTGTATTGGAAAAATAACTAAATAGCTGCAGTATAATTTGTTAGTTTTCTAGGCAAAATTTTTGTTCATTGTGTTTTTCTCTTCTCTCAGGTGGTGGCTTACTTACCTCTCAGCCAATTACAGCTGGGCAGCACTCACAATGGGGACTCATAATTTTAGAAGAAATTCTTTGGTAACAGATGGCTCCGTATTTTTTTTGGTGAGGACTGCTGAACTCCTTTCGTATCTAATTTAGTAAAATCTGTGATCTGACAGCAGACTTATGCTATATTGCCAACTCCGGGCATTAAAAAATAACAAGATTTTAAAGTGTAATGAACTTTTAAATTTGTGATTTTTTAATCCCAGGCTCCAAGTGGTCTAATGTTCAAATATTTCTCTGAAAGAATGAAAACTAAAAGCTTGCCTTCCTCTGAAATAAATTCTCATGTAATCCTGGAGGTTTGGAAACTGGGATTTCACAGAAAGTACCACGTGTTGTGAAATTCATGGAGAAAAATTCCCTGAGACTTTCAACTGTACATCTGACAGTATACAACAGGGCAGTTCTGCACCCTCACTGGTGTGTATTTGGTGTATGTGCCCACGGGTATGGGTATGTACATGCGCTAATACACATGGTGCTAAATTCAAAAAGTCCTCTTTCCCAAAGGGATCATCTTTCCAGTAGTGTATGAAGGGGAGTCCATTTTCATTGACTGTCCACTGAGATGTGGAAAGTACCTGTTAGGACTCAGGGAGAGTCTAAGGAGATAGCTGTACATCTCTCAATGGGCCTACCTGGCGTGTCTGGAAAGGGCACAAGAGCTCAGTACTCACAGCTGGACAGTCATTGCCTGCCAGATGGAGGTGCTCATGTGGAAACTCCACTGCTAACTAATTTCACCACAAGGTCAGACATGAGCTGAAATCACAGATGTGCACTGATACTGCAAAAATCAAAGGAATTACACTTACACACTGTTACTTTGCTGCAGAGAGACCAAGCAGTGACCTCCTGCACAAGTATCACAGTTGTTCCAGGTGCCCACAGAACAGATGCAAATTTACATCTTGATTTCAAACAGGTCTGCTTAGAATAAGTGCAAGTTGCCATTCAACCATTTTCCTCATCAGTTCTAAATGCAGGCCCCAGTCTTCAGTCACTGGTTTCTACTTGATTAATTGAAAGCAGCCCAGCTTTGTGTAGGACAGGAGTGAAAGGTCACACTGATGTCACACCATATTGAGACAGGACACATGTAGAAACACAAATCTACCCTATGGTCCCCAGCACCCTTCCTCTCATGGTTGTGTGGGTAGCATTGGTGCACTGCAATGACTGCAGCATCAGGATACTGAACCGGGTTATTTTGGGGCCACCAGTGCATATTGCTCCACTTTAAGGATTTTGTGACAATGGCCAATGTTATTGTCAGAAAAAATAACAACTCCTTTCCAAGCATTTTGCCATATAAAGCAGGGGTGAGAAAAAAAGATCAAAAAAGGAAAAAAAATTTTAAAAAACCAGTAAGTGGAGGAAAAACAAAGCATGCAAAAGGAGACAAAAAGAATCAGGGCATAGGAGAGAAAAAGAAAAGTAGTTGAAAAAGGAGTAATCAATAGAAGCAGGAGGAAAAGGAACCTTAAGAGACATAAGACTCTAACTGGAGCACTTCTGAAAGAACACTCTATCACCTTTGGGCACCTCCCTGCCTTAGAAGGAGCTGCAAGGCTCCAGCTGCCTCTGAATATTGTTTATATGGAGTGTCTTGTCTTTCTCCCAGCTCTACTAATCAAAATGTGATGTATCTTTGTGTCTTACTCCAGAGTATCTTAAAGCCACTTCTTAGTGAGCCAAATTTATTAGTATAATCTTTGGGGCTGGTTAGTTTGTTTTTATTTAAAAGTACTGCTTCTTTTTTTTCTCATAGCCAGTCCAGGGAACTCTGGTAGAAACCAGCTTCACCACCTAGGATACTGCAGTAGAGGGAGCCACATCATCATCATCCCAAATCGATTCTTAAGTACATTGCACTTATCTTGCTCCTCTGTGAACACCTGTCAGCCACATGAACTCTCACTTGCCTGGGTAGAAAATGATCTATAGAAAGAAATGTGTCCTGAAAGCTTAGGCCTCCTCTATCACAACAAAGGACCAAGTTAATGAATACAAAATCAGAGCTGCCTCAGTAAGAAACATAATCAGAACGTAGGCACGCAGAACCCCACCAAAAAGGATTTATTCTGTTAGATGATTGTGGGTCATTTTGTCTCAGCTAACAGGTTACATATATTTTTCAACTACTTTCCAGCAATGTTGTATTTACATAACTATGCATGTCTGCTGCAATGACCAAAGCTCCAAAGAAAAGAGGAGTAATTGCAAGAGTACATAACGTGCTTGGTATTAGTTTCATGATAGTATTTTTCCATTAGTTTCTGTGCTCTAGCAATATAATATTCTGTGAGTTAGGACATTGGATACCTCCATGTGCTTCATGCAGTAAGATAAATAGAAAGAAATAATCCAGCTAGAAAAACAATTCCTAACTCCAGGTCCTAGAGGTTTAGCATCACCACTGGGCATAACTGCCTTTGAATGCAACTGTGACAGGTTAATGCAATATTAATCATGGCTTTGTTACAACACACAAAGCAATTAAAGTTTGACATAGTTACCTGCTCACTCTTGACCAGATATATTTTTCAGGACTTTTTTTTTATGTCAAAGAGCTGAATTTCTAAAGGAATTTGAAGATAAAAGAATAGAAAAAAATGTGAGGTTTTTACATGATTTTATAAATTTTACTTTTTATACCCCTATATAACACATTGAGTCTATGGAGTCTGGTTAGCCTCGTTGCTCAATGTTTCCCCTCTTCCAGAGCCTTTGTTAAAAAACAAAAACAAAACCAAAAAAACCCCAAAACACTAAGAAACAAAATTCCAATAATATTGCATATATTGTACCCTTTGGGATCATTTGTAAAATTGAACAAAGCTGTAATATGAAATCACTTTTTTGGAAATTCCAAGTTTACATAGTATTGTAAAGAAGTTTGCAGTGGTGATATCCCCGATGTAGTTGGAAGTATTTTCAAATCCTGCCAGTAAGTACAGTCAGTAGGAGGTTCTTCTAAATGTTTTTCAGTTTTGCCGTGCCGAAATTATCTTTTTTCCTTGTTTTTATATTTTGACACCCTTAACTTCTTGTCTCCACTTCCTTTTGTCTTATTGTTCTTGGTGAAAATTAAGCCAGTTAATATTTATACTGTTTAACATATCTCCACAATTCTGTTGATAAGAAAGAGTTTATTAAATGTATTTTTATTAAGTAGAAGTTAGATAATTATTCATTTTGAATTGTAGTGCAACACAACAGGAAAAAAAAAACTAAGAGAAATTCTCCCTGACTGATAAATTATATTCCCTAGGTTTGCTAAGTAGCACGTTAATGATGCATATGCATTATTAAATTCTGGAGAGTACATCACTGGCATGTAAATTTCCCTGAGGCATGTGGTTAGATCACTAAGTACCTGCATTTGTCTTCTGAAAGAGTGATTCATACATAGTTGATTGTGATTTCATACCAGACTTACACCCTGTGCAAATCCCTCTGTCTGAATGACTTTTTGACTTGAATATCAACAATAACCTTTTGCAACTTGGACACCAGAGATTTTATAAGTAAAAATTATCAAAAGATTAATTGAACATGAAGCATATTCAAAGAGGTCTCTCCAGGTCTTTTTAGATTTCAAGACAGAAAAAAAGATAGGGCACAAAAGCACTCTGCTTTTAAGAGGCTTGACATCTACAAATTAATTACTGCAAATTAATAAAATGATAGAATGGTTTGGGTTGGAAGGGACTTCGAAGATCATCTATTTCCAACCCCCTGCTATGGGCAGAGACACCTTCCATTGACCAGGATGCTCAGAGTCCCATTCAACTTGGCCTTGAAAACTTCCAGCATCCACAGCTCCTCTGGGCAACCTGTTCTGGTGCCTCAGCACCTCCACAGTAAAGAATTTCTTGCTAATATCTGATCTTAACCTACTCTCAGTCTGAAGCCATTCCTGACTATATAACAAATCCCTCTCCAGCTTTCTTGTGGGCCTCCTTTAGGTACTGGAAGGGGCTCGAAGGCCTCCTTAGAGCCTTCCCTTCTCTGGGCTGAACAACTGAAATTCGCAGCCTATCTTCATAGAAGACATGTTCCAGTCCCCTGAGCATCAAACAACCAAGTTAGTTCAGTTTCACAGAATGGAAGCAACAACATCAGTAAGTATGTGAGAGGTGCAGTTTGAAAGTCTGACTTTATGCGGTTTGGAGAGGAAGAAGTGTGAATTACTTTCAAAGTAGAGTTCTCTGTGCATTAATTACAACATTGTACTTTGACATTCAATCAAGTTATAGGAAATATGATACCGTAGTACATACAATCTTGCTTGTGATTGCAAATGGGGAGATTTGTATATAAAGTTTGCTGAAATTTTTCATACAAAAAATTCATTTGCGGAAAACGCACTTTCAGATGAACTGCAAATACTTATAAATTCACACCAGAATTTGGCCAGCAAGTTTTAGTCGACAAATACAGAAAAATCCCCCCAATTTTTTTTTTAAAATCTTTTAATATATCACCATGGCATGTGCTGCTTTTTCATTTTGAAATAATGTTTAACTTCAAAATTGAGTTAACTGTATAAGAAGGCATGAAAGTATATTAAAACCTAATGGAATAATAGTATTGGATTTCAAAACTATTTGGTTTGAACTAGCAATTATTGTTATTTTATATTTTGATCAGGATTAAACTCCAGACCTTTTTTTGAGTAGACTTTAAATAAATAGCTTTTAAAAGCCACATATTTGTTTAGCTTCCTTATTTAAATACACAGTGTATTTGTTTCTTCAGAGTTCAGTTTAGAAAATGCTCTGAGCTAACAGTGTACAAATTAGGCTCTATCACTTACCTTCTGTTAGCAGGTGCATTACACGGGAGGAGGACCTGGACTATTCCTTGCACAGTGCAATTGAGAAATAAAAGCATACGCCTTAAAAGTTCTAATTCTGAAACCAAATGATCAGTGTGCTCAGTCCTCATGTGGTAACCCTGTGTGCTGATGACTTACAAGGACAAGGAGGATTTTGTGAATTATAGGAAAGATTGCTAGTGGACATAATATGCTTGGATTTTCAAAAAGCCTTTGACAAGACTGCACATGAAAAGCTATTAAAGAAATTGGATTTCCATGGGGTTGGAGGAAAGGTGCTTTTATGATTTGAAATATGATTACAGCATAAGAAGTAAAAGGCTAGGCAAAACTCACTTTTTGGGGTGAAGAAGGGTTAACAGTGGGGTCTTTCAGGAACTAGATTTGAGGCAGGCTTTATTCAACACCTTCATCTATAACCTGGAGAAGATAGCAGACAGCAAAATTCCAAAGTTTATGGAGATTAGCAGTCAAGCAAGGCACTGATGATGATGGTCATAAAGGTGGCATATATGCTTCAGTGCAGAGAGAAGCACGGTTAGTTTAAGTCACACAACACAAAATTTTGCTCCAAACAGGCAGTTGGAGGATTTGGGAAAGGGCTCCTGCAGCCGTCACTGGAAGGTCACTGAAATCATTGGCTCAGTGCACAGCAGCAGCTGGAAAAGCAACAAAACGCCATCAGGTTGCCATCAGAAAGGGTCCTGGAAACAAAACAGATGTCACCTTGGCACCAGCACAAAGGACCACGACACACCCACAGCCTGTGCTCTGCAGGCTGGCAGATCTGGCCCCATGCACTTCAATGTGGGCAGAGAGGCATGAGACACAGCAATGAAATTTTCAAAGGATGGAGCCATTGTCTTCAACAGAAAGGCAAAAAAGACTGGGACTGTTCGATGTGGAGAGGAGAAGGTGGAGCAGGATGCAAGTGAGGTCTACAAAGTCACTGTAAGCTGGGTGGGGAACTGTTCATCAAGTCTTGCAATATGTGAGGGCTGACAGACACTACATGAAACTCAGAGGAGATGAGTTTAAAAGAGATGAAAAATGTACTGGAACTTTTGGTTCTGATGCTCTCAGCAAGCTTAAAAAAAGCAGAGGAAAACTGTCTTCAGCTCCATCAACAGACACTAAAGGGACATGCCTCCAATGTCCCTGTCATGGTTTAACCAGATGGCAACTAAGCACCATGCAGCCTCTCACTCAATACCCCTTCTTCCCCCACATCCTGGTGGCGGGGGAAAGAGAGTCAAGAGCAAAAATTGTAGGTTGAGATAAGAACAGTTCAATAATTGAAGACAAAGTAAATAATAATAATAATAATAATAATAATAATAATAATAATAATAATAATAATAATAATAATAATAATAATAATAATATTTTTTAAAAGGAGGACTAAAGAAACAAACTAGTGATGCACAATGTAATTGCTTACCACCCACTGACCAGTGCCAGACCCTATTCCTGAACTCAGATTGGTCCCCTTTCAGCATAATTCCTCCAGTTCTTATACTGGGCTTGACATTCTATGGTGTGGAACATCCATTTGGCCAGCTCAAGTCACCTGTCCCAGCTATGTTCACTCCCAGTTTTTTCTTTTTCCATACCTCCTCACTGGCAGAGCATGAGACAAAGAGTCCTTGACTTAGGATAAACACGACTTAGCTAAAACTAAAATAACAGTGTATTATCAATATTATTCTCATTCTGAAGTAAGAAACAGAACTGTACTACTCACTGGGAAGGAGTTAACTCTATCCCAGCAGAAACCAGGACAATCCCCAATCCAGCAGTTGTGAATATTGAGATGATGTGCTGTAGAAAGTGGCCAGGTTCAGGTACTCCCCTTTCATGGGTTCTCCTACTGCCAGTGCTGGAGACACAGTGTCTGGTCTAAGTGGTCCAGCAATGATGTTCTTCTATTTTTGTATGCCTCATTTTCACTACAGTATGGGCTGCTCAGTTCCTACACTACTAAAACAAGCTTAGTAGAGCCATCCCCCCAGCCCAGGGTGGGTTCAGTACCAGACTGAGGGGTTTTACAAGTGGGGAGGAGAAAGGCAACTGCTTACCTTCACAGGGTTCCCTGGGCACTGAAGTTTTTTCGTGTTACCTTTATTTTATAGAGGGGAGAACAAGGCTTTTACTGACATTGTGTGTGAAAGTTATGGAATGACAGTGAGTAGTCATTTCTCAGAAGTCCCTTCTCAGAGACAGTGACAGTCCCTTCTGTGGAGCTTTTACATACCAAATAAACTGTGGATTAGCAAAGACACACTCCTGTCTGAGTTGCCAGCCCAGTCCAAATGATAGCTCAAAGCTGTGTTGCTGGAAAGGCTGACAACTGTGGAAGCCAATTTCAAAAGTACTGATTGCTTAATAAATAACAATGGGTACCACCAGTGGAAAGGAGCACAAGATACCTTTCTTCTTAGTGTAAAAACCATCCCACAAAGTCAGATGTTTTTACTAGCTGTGGGGTGCCAGTACTGCCTATAGGAGATAAAAGCAAGTATTCATTGAGGGCACAAATACATGGAAGACTCAGGCACAGAGTCTTTATGTAAGACATTCAAAACTAACCCACAAGCCTGTAGAAAAGGACAAAAGCCCCTAAGATTTATGGTGAGAAATATGTATCAAAGGCTTAGGGATCTAATTTACCTAGCTTTTCCACCATACAGCTTTTTTGTGAGATTTCTGGAACATGAAGCCAGATGCTACTGCCAAATCTGCAGCCACAGGGGGCTCCAAAGACATTAAAAAAAGCTCTTTATTCCATCAAATTCTTTGGATTTATATGATTACTATGCTCGACTGGCTCAATGCTACTCACCCTCCCACATTTCAACTGGCCGTTGAGAGGAGAGTCAGGAGTGGCTTTCTCCACCAAAACAGGTATCTCAGAACACCACAACTGCAAGGCTTCCTATTCAAGTGATCTCTCAGTGTCTTGCCTCAGTACCTCCATGCACACTCTGTGCTGAGTGAAATGAGAGATTTCATGGTTTATCCACAAAGCTGTGAGATTTATGCTCAGGCAGAATAAAAAGCCAGGATTGCTTTGCAGAATCATGCTACATCTTAGCGTGGAAATCTTGATCTGGTAAAAAGAGTAAAGAGTTTCTTATACCTTTAAAAGTCAAAAAAACCTCTATACTTGAGTTGTGCCTGAAGATTCGCTAGCTGCCCATGCAGCACAGGTCGCTGTCAGAGACTCCTCTGGAAGTCTGGAACTGTTGGTACCTCTAGAACAGGTCCTTCACAATAAGCAAACCCCTCCATATGCAGTCTCTCCATCTTCCACATGGCCTCAAATCTTGGATTGCTGTAGGTTTTTGTTGCTCCGCTGATATACACTGCAGATTGTTTATACACCTGAGCCAGATTCTTCCTCATTTCATTTTTTTTCTGTTAACTTTTTCTTCATTTCCTATTCCTCCAAACTGATGCCCTTTTGCTCCCATTCTGTTTACAGCTTTTATGCATCACATTCTCCTCTTAGTTACGGCAGTAAAAATCTGGTGTTGTTGGAATGACACTGATTTAGCTGGTCAAAAGTGCTGTCTCAGCAGCTGAGCTGGGTTATTGGGGTTACTATCACCAGGCATCCTTGGGTGAATGCCACTGGCCCTGCAGCAGTACTGACTTTGGAGCAGTTGGCAGAGCTGCACATTCAGTGACTCCCTAAAGTCAGAGAACACAAATCTGCGTGTTCAATGACGCCTGCAGATCTTGGAGAAGCAGTAACACTGAGGGGGAGGTGGTGAGCAGAGTTTCAGCAGTAACCTCTTACCCAACTAGAGTCATAGCAGCAAATCTGGCTATATATATATGCTGCTGTTTCCATTCTTTCTGCTTTTATTGTGTGTCAGTGTATTTCCATCATTTAAAAAAAATAAAATGTGAACATCTCTTTCTTTTACCTTCTTTTCCTCAGAAATGTAGCCAGAGAAGTGGGGCTACTGAAAGAGAAGTAAAGTAGAAAAGCATACACATATAGATATATTTCTGTTCCTATTTGTATTCTGGATGCTTTACTGTGACTTCTTCATTCAGTTCTATTTTTTTTTAACTCTCTGTTAAGGTTTTCTGCAAACAATTCTGCAAACAAATAATATACCAACGGTTATACTGAGTTCACTATGGGATGGAGACCTCAGTCAGTTAAATGTCATAGTTTCTTCTAGTAAATCAGAAATAGGCATATTTTTAGTCCATTGAGAATACACTATCAGATCACAAATATTCAAACCAACTACTGTTAGCTGATTAGCCACTGAGAAATTGCAACAGCTTTGCCCACAGAGGGAAAAAATACTCACTTAAAAAGAAAATACAAACAAAAAACCCTCCACTTAAAAGCCTTTATTAATTACAAAAATACTTAAATGATTTAACAGATAAATATAGCAACAAGAACTGAAAGGCCAGATGATGCCTTCAGTTCTACCACATAATTGAGTTTAAAAAATGGAGATGAGCCAATTCTATAAATGAGGAGTAAAGCAGTCTGATAGTGTTATGGCTCAGAGGGAAGAATGGGTTTCATTAATTCTAGTTTTCTGCAGAGTCCTTGTTTTTTTTTCTGCTTCTAGCCTTAACTGCATAATAGCTCAACACGATTTCCTGACAGATTCAGCTTTGCCTTATCCCCATGTGTACTAAAAGGGCTCTTTACACAGAAAAATAACAGTTTACCAAGCTTTGCAACATTCATGAACTTTCAACATCACTTTTCATTACACCCTCTTAATAAATGACATTCCCAGTACATGGTGGCTAGAATAAGATAACTCAGAGCTCATGTGCATTGCCAACAGGCCTTCTATGGCTCCATACTCAGGAGCCTTCTGCCATAGTCCTACTTAGCTAGTGCAAGTAGCAGTGGAAAATAGAAGCTTCTTATTTTTTGAGAGAGGAAGGAAGAGCAGCAGGGTAACCTGTAATACCTCATTAATTTGCACACTGACTTAGTGAGTAGGCAGGGCTTACTACAATTATCTGTTCCTGCCTTTTCACTGCTCTTTGCAAGGGTGGTTGTCACTAACCTCACTGGGACCACGGATTCAGGAATAAATATGAAATGAAGTTGCATACCAGAGTGCACACTCCTTAGGGCACATTTCAGGCTTTCAAGCACATCACATTGCATCAGTCTCTTTAGAGATCTTGTTTCAGGCCCTCAGGCAGATGACATTGCATCAATTTCATATGTTAAAGCTTAAAACTTTCTGTAAGGGCAAGAAACTTGCCATTTTTCTTTATGAAAATGCAGAATCTGATGTAATCATATGGCACTGTGAGCTGGAGCTTGAAATAACTATATTACACTGCCTTGACCATAAAATTGCTGAAGGATTTACAGTATTCTCTAAATGTTCCTAATGGAGAAACAGCACTACTAGCACAAGAACTAACATGACTGTAAGTCATTTAAACAGTAAAGGAACTGCAAAACTGGGTGGTGTCTCCTCTGTGTGTTGCACAGTGTCGGTTCAGATGCTTCTGAAGCATTTTGGTTCAAGGAACTCCGGACTGACAGCCATGGGATGGTCCCATCTTCAGAGGAGATGTTGGTCAGGGAAATTGGGAAGCCATTGTCCTTTCAGGCTCTATGACAACATAGTGCCATTACAGAGAGCCCAGCCTTCCTTCACAGTACCTATGGAGACTGAATTGCCTGGATGGAATTCTGCGCACGCCCATCAGTGCCAGGAGTTCCAGCTGTCTTGGCATGTTCAGTGGAGCAAAAGATGGAAGGTTTCTGGGAGCACAATATTCACTTTCCTTTGTCTTTGTGTGATGCTGACAAATGCAGTCCCACATCAAGGAAGCACCCACCAAGGTGTATTTTTTAACTTTTTAAATTAAAAAGACTTCTAGTTCTTTCAGATTCAAACCTGTTATTAATGAGTTCTAGTAGTTTTACTTTGCTAAAACTGATGTTCAGATTCTTAAACTATGATCTTTATTTTACATTGCATTGCGCAGAGTAATTTCGGTTTAATTATTTCTGGGATGTGGGTTAAAGAACTTGTGAGGAGTCATATATTAACCACAACATAGATTGTTCATCACCTAAAAAAAGAAACATCAATTGTATGGGTGGGAAAAGTAATTAGGTTTAATATTTTACAGAACAGGTCTAATTCTCTGAATACTTTACTTTCATAGAATAAGCTTTGAAATAGCATTTTCCTCTATAGTAAATATCTGATACTTGTTTCAATTTTGTTATTTGCTACGAAGGAATTACTTGCTAGGTCTTCTGACATTTTAATTCCTAATATGGTTCAAGCTATGCTTTTTGTAAGGGTGCTGCACTACTTCTGCAAAAATAACTTAGAGACAGTGCTGGTAGCCAACATAGGTGTCAGAGAAAGCAGATAACTGGAATTTATGCAATGAAATTACTCATCCAATGAGTTTGAACACGTTTTTCAAGTGTTGTATTTCATACATTTCACACACTGCATTTCATTCTTTGGAGCAAGTATTTTTATTTTTCAGGTAGCTTCCACTGGATAGAGACAATCCTTCACTTTTCAGATCTGGGTCTGGCTCATGTTTCCTGAATAGAATTTGAATAATCAACATCATAATAAATCAGAATCTGCTGGTTAGATACAATGCAGTGTACAATGGGAATAAATCTCATGCACACACAAAAAACCACAATCGCCAGCAAATAAATTTTAAAATTCTCTGCGAGAATTATTAATATGAATTTCTAGATCAAGAGAATATGATTGCATGCATCTGATACTGCTTAGTCCTTAATTGCATTCAATTAAATCAGATGTTCAGGAAATCTCTCTACCTTCTCAGCTTCTCAGACAGCTGCTGCTTAAGTTCTGATAAGTCTGAGCTCACAGGTAACTTATTAGGGTTAGTCTCTTTCTTGTCGAAAGCTTCAAAACTTATAGAAATGTTCTGGTAGATAATTTCTAGCAATGTGAAGCTTTTCACTCTCTGAAACCTGTGTAATGGTTATGAATATCTGTTGTAATTTTGTGACTATTGGTGCTACATTTGCTTGTCTTGCCCATTTGGATCATTTTCCATTCGGCAAATAGACTGAGATTCAGGATCAAAAAAATTTCCAGAGGCACTGCAAAAAAAAGCTTCCATTTTCTGAAGTAGCAAGATCTATGTTATGAAAACTGAGTAGGGAGCTATAATCAAAATCTCCTCCCCCAGCCTTTGTTTATAACATTTCCAGTGTTAAAGCTGGAACTTGTGCAAGCAGAGCAAGAGAAAATCAATTTTCAAATACTGTATGTGATGATGCAAAGCCCTTTGGACACAGCACCTAAAATAAAAGAATTTTATTCTTTCAGGAGACAGCAAAACTACTTAGATCTGCAAATCCTGCACATTCAACCAGCTTTCTGCTCTCAGAGGGATGGTGAATACCCATGTTGTGCCCTAGTGTCGAGTTGGGACATGGCTCAACCCAAGAGATCTGCAGGTCTCTGGGATCTCACAGTTGCAGATCAGGCACTTATTACCATTTTTGTGAACAGTTTTAATCTTTCTACAATAAATCATGTGATTTTTGGAGAAACCTAGTTTAACTTTGCCTAATGAATTTCTTTCCCTGCAAACTGATTGTCAGTGTTCTTGTATTTCTCACCCTGATTATTTCACGTTGTTTCATCACCAAGTGTTTTAAAACACCAGTAGTAGAACTGTTAGTTTAAGAGAAATGCTGAGGGTTATAAGGAATAAAAATAGGTTTTATCAGATAGACGTGGCAAAACAGATGCTCTCTCAGGCAATTAAAAACTGACCCAGCGTTTTAATTAAACAATCTTTTAGGTCTCCTTTGAGAACACAGGATGACTTCAAACCAGATGTGATTTTGATCCCTTGTGAATTTGAGCAGCATAAAGAGGCTTTGAGCCATCCTACGCAGTAACCCCTGTCATCCCAAATGTTCGTTTTCCACTGCAAGGTGATTATTATCCTTTTTGCTCCTCTATGTTCACTCATACTATTACCTGGCATCCTCTCAACATGATTCTATCCGTTCTACTTGATTCTGTTCCTCCTATAGAGTCCTTATATATGACTTGCATTTGCTTCTTCGTTTGATGAAAGTATATTTAATATGTGCAATAAATTAGTCTTTACAAAATACTGTTTTAGCCTTACATTTTCAAAATTTTCTTCATAAATGTGCTCATTTTGCTGTGTTATTTCTCTTGCCTTTATTCTCCCCTCACCTCTGAGGTCAGTGTGTTTCCTGAAAATGGATCGATCTCTCTGCCTACACATAATAGAGCACTGCACTTCTGTGGCTTCAAAACTTTACATTTAAAAATCATGAACACTCAGAGATACAGAATGGCTTTTAGCAAGAGAGATATCTCTGGAAAGTGAAGATTCTTGTCTACAAAGAGATGCAACACCAATTTAAATGTCTCATGCACTGTCGTGTCCATTTTGCCTGAGCCCTGACATTACAGATTGGAATTTGCAGCTAATGGGCATGATGATTACTTTTTTCCCAGTGTGTCTAAACGTGGCTATGTCATGGCTCATGCCAGGAACCATCAGTCTTTTAGCCTTTACAAGGCCTAATGGCTGAGAGACACCTGACTTTCAACTGAAGGAATACGTTGCCTTTCTTGTCCATTCAGATTCTTACTGCTACGAAATGAACATCTGTCCAATTAATCCACAAAACACAGATCATTGGTTATTTTTGCTTCTGCTTAAAATGATTATTTTTGCTTCTGCTTCTTTTGCAGAATCAAGTCCGTTTTTCTTATGCTTTCAGGCTCTGGACAATTTAACGAAGTGTTGACATGTACCAATGATAGGCAGAGAACTGCAGCGCTTCTCTTTGCAGGGTTACTGTCTCTCATTTCAGACTGGGGAGATCAGCATTCTGTAACTAGGACTTGAAACTTCTACACACAAAATACAGGACATTTTGAAGCAGACTCTTCAGAGTTTTTGAATATTGAGATGAAATTAATATACTGCAGGAATTTTACACATTTTTACCATATAGAATTAACCATCTGTAATGAAAATCTGCAACAAGTATATGGGGCAATAAGTGTCTACAGTACCTTACGGAAGAGTTGAAAAAACATCAGCGGAAGTCCTGAGGATTTCTCAGTCTGATTCCAATATTCCAGCCAATTTGTAATTTCATCATCTGTGGCGTCACAATGGCTGTAGTGAAAACATGTTATAAAATAGGAGGTATAATTTTAAAAATAAATAGCTGGATAAATTATTCTGCTTCTCCATATGCCATACAGCCATCTCAATCTTGCATAAACTCCTTGACACGCAAAGGTACAGATTGGTTTTGGATCAATGCCAGAAAATCTAGACTTTGATTATACATAAATGTTTTGACCAAGAACTGGTTAAATAGAAGAATTAATCTGTTAGATGCAATTTTATTTAAGAATTTCAGTTTGCTACATCTTACTCTTAAATTTTGCTGAAGTGAAACATTGACCTCCAGAGACTATTTGGATAGCAGGTAACATGGACTTTTATTGAGAAGCAGGAGTTAGTGGGGGGTTTCTTTTAATAATCTTTGAAGAAGCTCTCCAAGATTTTCTCTGCACAGAACTGCCCATAGGAAGCAGTTTGCTTTTGGCTAAACTATGCACTGCCAGCAAAGTGTTGTGCTGCAACCACAGCACTTGGATTAAGCAAGAGGACAAGTTTAAAGTTCTAAGTCATGTAAAGAGGCTTATGTCCCTTCTTCCTTGCCACTTGAATTTGTGAAAAGTAAAAACTACACAGCCTAACAACAAAAAGGCTATGTGGAACTCGTTCAGGATTGTCAGGTGCTTTGCTATTTTTCATAAAGTGAAGAATGTCTTTCCTTCTAGCAGAGCATGAGGCTTAGAGGTGGTTATCAGCTGTCACTTGCGGACACTTACACAGTTACAGAAGTGCTGCTATACTTTGAAAGGCACGAGACGGCACATACTCTCCATCCATTCTGCTCCCAGAAGCAATTTTTGTTTACCTTCCAGACCAAGACAGAGGACTTCGAGGTGGAGGATGTAGAAGAACTAGGAGAAAAAAAATACTACTAAATTGGGTTTGCTTTACCAGGCCTATCACCTTGAAGAGTTAAAAGTCAGATAGTTAGACAGTGTGAGTGATGCCTCAGAAAAAAGGAAAAGAAGTTCATCCTTATGCATTATTGGGATGGAGTGACTCATGTTTCCCAGACCTGTACAAGAGCTCTGCCCTCGTGGAACCATCCAGGATGCAGAAACCTGGCAAGAAGGTGTGGTAATTCATTAAAAGTCTCTGCTAGGACCCCTGCTCTACCTTCCAGACACTCTTCATTTACCACCAGATGGTATTCAGGAACAGGGAATGTCAATAGATCCAGTGTTCTACCATGCTGTGGAGGTGACACTGACTTAGAGCAGCAGAAGCTCTGCAAGTGTTGGGCACTTTTCCTCTTCTGAGAGGCAATATCATCCCTGACATCTCCCCCTCATCTCCTCCTCTCCTACTCTGAGTTTTCTTCCTTTCTAGCTTTCGTATTGATGATGATTCTTTTTAACTTTCCTCATAAACCCCAAAAGCTGACCTGCTTCAGTGTCTTCACAATGAAACTGAAGATTAAGTTAAAAAAATGACACCTTTTAGAAAGTTTGGAAAAATAACGTTGACAGTTAAAATGAAATTGCAGTATAGTACTTAATTACCTGGTATTTTCCCAAGAACTCCTTGTTTGAGACACAGTTGACAGGTGAGATGCAATAGAATCACTGAACCGTGTAAATTGGAAAAGACCTTTGAGATCACAGAGTTCAACTTTAGCCCAGCACTGCCAAGCTCACCACCAAACTCTAAGTGCCACATAGACACTAGGGGATGATGACTCAAGCACTTCCCTGAATAGTCTTTTCCAATGCTTTATAACCCTTTTTGTGAATAATTTTTTCCTAATATCCAATCTAAACCTTCCCTGACACAACTTGAGGCTGTTACCTTTCATTCTGTGACTTGCTACCTGGGAGAAGAGACTGATCCCCACCTGGCTTCAAGATTTCAGGTAGTTGCAGAGAGCGATAAGGTCTCCCCGGAGCCTCCTCTTCTCCAGGATAAACGCCCCCAGCTTCCTCAACCACTTCTCATCAGACTTGTGCTCCAGACCCTTCACCAGCTCCGTTGCCCTTCTCTGAACGTGCGCCAGCACCTCAATGTCTTTCATATAGTAAAGGCCCAAAATTGAACACAGGATTTGAAATGTGGCCTCACCAGGGCCAAGTACAGAGGAGCAGTCACTTCCCCAGTGCTGCTGGCCGCACTATTGCTGATAAAAGCCAGGATGCCATTGGCCTTCTTGGCCACCTGGGTACACTATCGATTCCTATTCATCTGCTGTTGGCCAGCACCCCCAAATCCTTTTCCACTGGGCAGCTTTCTAGCCATCCCGCCTCCAGCCTGTAGTGCTGCATGGGGTTGCTGTGACCCCAGTTCAGGACCCTGCTTAGCTGGTAAACCACCTTTCCAAAGAAGCATATCTTTCAAAAAGAAACCCTTTTCCATCACAGACATTGAGAAAATATTTAAAAAGAGAAAGTGAAGTAATAAAAATAAATGGAGTTTCATTTCATCAGCTTTCACCCTCTGATGAGTTTCTGTGTTAGAAGGTGAGTTCAGTGTGATGCATTTACTCTGCATCACTCCTAATCTGCTTGTATTTGCTTTAATACTTGATCATTTTCTTCATGGAAAAAATGGTTATATTTTCTCCTTCTCCATTTATTTCTGGAACTGAATAGGATTCAGTATCAAATTGTCTGACATAGATTTACTGCTTGGTCCTACTGAGGATGATTTCAGGGAATGCCTGCAGTGGAGCCTCCTGCTCTTTTAAGGATATGTGGTCAAAGAGCGCTGAGAGAAGCAGGTTTTTTTCCCACTTCTCTCCTGCTAAGTGCCAAATGTATTTTTAGCAGCATGTCTCCCCAAGCCTGCCAACTTCATTCTTAGTGAGATCCTAATAAGTACTGGCTATTGCTCTGGGGCTGTGGCTTCTGCTTTCAGGCTGATTCTGTTTTTCTACTGAAGCCTGACTACAGGGAAATGCTCACACTGCCTCAATGGCAGCTTGACAGTTTTTGAAGCAATTCTTGAACTTGATCCAGACAGAGCTTACCAGTGGGACAGCTTACAACTCTTCCTGACAGCAAGGAAAACCCAATGTGGTTCTTGGCCTCTGGGCCAGATCTCTCGTGGGCATTCATCTCCTGTGCACTGAAGTTCTACTGCTTTCCCCAGGGCAGAACAAGAAAGCTATGTATCCTGCACCATATGAGGAGTATCAAGAGACTGCACACGCAGCAGGCTGAGTGAGAAGGAATGGTATCAAAAAGAAGGGAAGACAGATAAGAAAGTGAGAGGTATAGAAGTGCCACATCTTCTTCCCCCCACTCTAGTCATGTCCTGAAATATCATGCACCCTCCAATGCTCCTACTGCAAGTAAAGTGGGGTGAATATGATGTGTCAAGGCTGCTGTAGTAGTTGATCCTGGTTTCATGCCAGGTTCCCACTAAAGCCGTTCTCTCACTCCCCTCTGCAAACGGGCATAGGAGAGAAAATATAACTAAGGGTTTCATGAGCTGAGATAAGGATCATAAGAGAACTCTTACTGGTCACTGTCATGGGCAAAATAGACTCCATGTAGGGATATTAATTGAATTTATTACTAACAGGATCAGAGCTTAGGAATAAGAAGAAAAATAAATCTTAAAAATGCCATCTTAAAGATGTGATTTTGATTTTCCCCTTCCTTCCACCACATAATCAAGCTCATTCCCAGGCTGGGACGAGGGGCACAACTGTCTGGGTCAGGCAATCTGAGGCAAAGGTGTGTCCCTGGGGTAGTCCTGTGTTTTTATCCCAACTTTTTCATTATGTTGGAGTTCTGTATTATTCAAGAAACGAAGGGATGTTATAAATTATTTCTATCAGAATGTAAGTATTCAGTTTATATATAGTCTAGTTTAGCTAGTCTACAGTTTAGCATATAGAAGTGACCTTTATAGGCAGCTGAGGTCAACTTTATTTTAGTTAGTCCAGATGCAAGTTATGGGATCAGAAAATACCAGAGGACTGAACCAGGTTGTTCATTACAATTCTTATTCTGTTAGGCTTTCAGTGCATTAGTGTTGCTTTCCTGTGCCCAAGAGACTCTCCATTATGATGTTCATATCTTGAATTGCAAGACAAGGCAGAAATACCTTACTGACCTTTCCCTAGTCAGGTCTGCAAATGTTGCCCGTAATTTCTCATCAAATACATCCTAGAGGCAGCTGAAAAGTGTTTCAGAACTGAATGAAAGATGTGCTTCCTTTTCAGTCCTTAGCTAATATCTAAAGGATTAAATTATACCTTCTAGTTTTCTGGGACTTGGTTGATCTAATAAAGACCTCAGCAGCTATCACTTCCCACTGCTCAGTCAGTAGCTGCCTTGAACCTTCCTGAGATTAAATCTCCCCAAGTGGTTCCTCCTCATTTTAGATTTGCATATTCGACACAGTCCCAGACTCAGGCTGCAGCAAAGGAGGCCTGTAGAAAAAACACTGAATCCTCTCTAATAATCTGTAATCTTTGTATCTGTGGCTTGTGTCTTCCTTGCCAAAATTCCCATAGCTTTCGTTCTATGACACTGGCTTCTAGACTGTATACATATATGTGTTAACTAGATTTTCTGTAACATCCATCATGTGTTGCTGCCAGCTCTGTTGTTTTTGCCTGCCAGTACAGCTGTTCCCTGAGCTTATCAGGAAAGCACTTACTACTTTGTCACTGGTCTCTTCTTGCTCGTATCAATCCTTTCTTGTATTACTTTCTTATGTTAGGATGTTATCACTTGTGCTGGGAAGACTGTTTTGACAATCTGCAAGATTTGGATTTGCTTGTGTTTTACAATGTCATGCTTTCCTGGCTGACAAGTTCTCCAAATTAATGGACATGTTATTTGTGGTCAGTCCAGAGGAGGGTATTCCAAATGTCCCTTGCCTCGTGATGGAGCTGTCATATTGAAAATGCTGTAATATGCAACATTTGTGCTCTACCTAGAACTCCTGCAGAAGGAATGTTTGTACTTAGCTTATAAAAGCATGTCCCTTAGCTGAAAATGTCTCAGCATGGGATCAAACATGTCAACTCTGTTCAGATCTTACATCTCCTTTATTAAGCTCAGCCGTATTGAGAGGCAATGTAACTCTTCCCAAAACTAATCTGCTGCTTTGCTGCAGATCACAGAATTTTGAGACATTGCGCTCTCTGCCTGCACGTGCCATCACCACTGGAGCTGATCATGGGCTTAGGAGGAGTGAAGATGTTATTTCCAAACCATGTAACCCACTGCTTACCGCCTCCACTTTGTCCAAGGTAACCAGCAGCAGGTCCACATCATATGGTCAGAACAGGTGGTGACTGAAGGTGCCCTGAGATAATACTTCTTTCTCTATGTCCAAAGCTTTTGTGGAGTTCACTTCCTTCCCCAGCTTTCACTTTGATTGCTGTAATCTCACCTTTTTCACAGTTTGTTGTCACGTCTGGAGAAACAGGCAAATCAAAGGGAATCAGCAGAGCTCAAGAAAACCTCTGGTGGCAAAGGTGGAAGTTTGAGTTGCCTAAATTGTTAAGCAAAATATGTCATGGCATCATGTAATTGTAGAATACCTCAAATTTGAAGGGACCCATAAGGATCATCAGATCAAACTCACAAAAACTTGAGTGTAAAGAAGAGCAAGGCATAGAGTTTAGCATCTATGACAGACAAAAATCAGGGTTCAGACTCACATCCACAAGCAGATTGCTGGGGGCCATATATTTGTCCTTGAGTTCTGATTGAACATCTTGTGGCTGAAGATTTAAAGTAGAAACGTTTATGGTGGATTCAAATATTTCTGAGGCACTTGCTGGAACCAGAGGAACCTGCCGGTGTCAACAAAGCTTCTGTGTCTCCATCCTTGAGCAGGCTGTACAACGTGCCTCTCGGCTCTTGGCTGGGTTGAGAGGAAAGCTCCTACAGAAGTGATCATTCTCTTTGATGAGTCCTACCCTGGTGACACCATGCACTGTCCCTTCCCATTTCTGATGCCAAACTGTCATTTGTTCTTTGTTTCCTTCCCAGTCTCCAGTAGAGTCCTATCCTTGGCGGTTTTTGGCAGAAATCTTGCAGGAATCAGGCACGTTTCTTTTGTCAACACCATACAGATTTTGCACAGATCCTGTTTCCTGCCTACTTGGTGGGTTTTTAAATCAGGTCACAACAAACTGGATAATCCAGTCTTTCAAGAACAGAGTGGTGGGGCAGGAGGTTATGACATGCTGAGTTATTGCATAGCTGAGTGTAGTTAGACCACAGATCAACTACAGCTTTTGCAACCAGTCTTCATTTGCATGCTTTTAAACTGCATTGGTAGATAATTAGAGGATAATGACCTTTACAATTTGATTAGAATGGGGGGTTTTGCTTGGTGCAGAGAAGAGTTTTCTTTAATTTCACTATTGCTGTGTAAATGTTGTAATGTTTGGTAATTTATGAATACTTCAGTAAGGAAATTCGTAGAAAAAAAGAGTCATTTTTAGAACCATTTCACATAACAGTAAAGAATGTATTTTCAGCAACAAGTAAGAAAAGCACCAAGTACAGACAACTGACTTAGTTAAGAAGTCTATCTCTATGTCAAATAGAAAGTGAGTTGTTATCTTTCTGAAAGGTCTCTTGACTGCCAGTAGTGCTTATTTCATCTGACAGTAATAACAGTTTTGTAAATGTAACTTAATTTTATTCAAATAGTTGACTGCAGGGCCAGGTCATAAGGAATGCTGAAAATTTTCTATGTTTCTGATAGTCAATAAAATTAAGAGGCATTTATCTCCTTTCAAAAACTGGACCTTGAACTCTCCCACATGCAAATTTTCTGTCATTTTTCTTCTCATCTTAAGGATGGGTCATCTAGCCAGTAACTCCATTGGCTTGAAAATTATACAGCAATAAAGCAGTATAACTTTTCAGTAATAAGACTTAGAAAGTCTGCTGTAATAAGGTTAATCCTGGAAGCACCTTAGTCCGATGGAAGCATGCTACATTCATCTTCTGTAACAGTTTGGAGATCAACTATGGCAGCCTAGGTCCACAGTGCATGATAAGCAATAGCTTTGATTCCAGAAACTCTGAGCTTGGGCCATATTTTGCTGCAGTTCTCTGGGATCATGTGCAGCATCTCCAGTGTGAAGACTGGCAGGGAAGACATCTGAGCCTGGCTCATACTTTCTGTGTTAGAAATGGATGAAAATAGTTATTTTCTATATTATAGTTACTGTAGCAACAGTGCTACATGCATCTCTTCACCAACATTTCTCTTGGACAGGAAATTTCAGTGTGACAAAGAGGGGTGCACCTGCAGTACCCACTCATCTAATTGCTTGTAGGAGCCAGAAATGCTCTTTCTATTTTAGCCTTTATTTTCCAGTCTTTAAAATGAGCTTACCATCATTCTAAGAGTTCATTATATCCACTTGAATTGTGTCTCGAGAAAAGTTTTGCTCTGACATCCCGCAGGCATCATGGCTTGGAGAAATCTCTTACACTTTTCCTGAGCCTCCTCCCACAACATCCAGTTAGCCATGCTCTGGATGACTCCCACCTTATCCAATTATAAACAACACATGGCAGAAGTGCATGGCTGAAGGAAAAGGAACCGAGGCCTAAAAACAGAGAGGTAAACCAACAAATTAAAATTTGAACTGGAAGTTTTCTCTGGATAAATGTTTAATTCAATTTTGCTGTGAGAGAAGCTACTGGGACATAGATTTGTAATTAAGAGAAATTGTCTGGGGAAAAAGTTTCGAATAATTAATGGCTGCATTAAAAACAAAATACTGCTTGCCTGAGCAGCACTAATTTCAAGAATTCCTTCATGGAGGTTTTGGAATCTGATTATTCTTCTAAATAGGTAATTTAAGTTTATATTCCTGGAATGCATGTCCTTGTCTTACAATGAGATATGTGAGATGCTTTTGACAACACCTTGAGCCACAATTCAGAGTCTGATGGTTACCCTCCAGCACAGATCTTTATCCTGGAAAAAATAGATTAAATGATAATGAAGATAAGTGGCTGCTTAGAGGAGTAAGGGAAAGGAGTAATATAGAACAAAGATGCAGGGTGAAGGAGTTGTCATCTTTTTCATTTTGTTTGTTGTTGGATTGCTGCAAACAGAAATCCTTCTATGATACAGTTTTCTCTACACATTGTCTAGGGACTAGTTCTCAGAGAAAGAGTGATCTTTGACAGCACCCTGTGATACTAGTGAGATGAGAAGGAGTGAAATGTGAGAATGAACAACTTATTCCTGCCTCTGAAGTAGTTCCTACTTTTTCACTTTGACTGGGAATCTCCTAAATTCCTCGGGGACAAGTTAAGAATTAGATATGACACTTCAGGGAAAATGGCACTGACATGAAACATGGAGCTCTGAAAAAAATGCATGTGATATTTCAGTAATTTTTGGTTTGGTTTTCTGTTTTTCTGTGCTTGACTGCATTCCTCACTGAATGGGACACAGTTATGTCCAACCTGTTAGAAGTGGCTCTAATAACTGTATTTTTCCATACTGTAGCAGTAACGTCATTCTCTCACAAAGCTTAAACATTGAGTCGCACAAGGAAGGTAAGCAGGACAAGTGTAAATGTTGTACAAACAAGTCATTTTCATCCAGTGCACACACTGCAGTGACTGTGTTTTCCCACAACTTCAATACACTGTTCAGTGAACAATACACTGGTAATTTAATTTTATGGACAAAATCAAGTGGATATGTACAGCCCCCAGCCCCCATCAGAGGTGGTAACAGAAATGGACTCCTTTCTTTATTTTTTTAGATTTGCTTATGAATTTGGCATTTTCTAAATGCTGGAGAACAGTCCTGCGATGCAGGTTCGTGACCTTGTTTTGCAACAGAATTTTCAAGTAATGTGGTAAAGAAGACAGACTTTCATATTTAGAAAGGAAAGGTTACTGATGTCCCCTACAGGTGTTGCCAAGACTGTTAATTTCTGAGTTGCTTAAACATTATTTTGAGGTGGTTTCTACCATACACAAAACATCATGAATTCACTGAGATTAGGGTGCATTCAGAAAGAGTTGCTTTTCAAGTTTTGCTGAGATATGGAGACACAACTGTTTTAGCAGGCCTATGTTTACCACATCAACTGATTTTCAGCTGAACAAAAGCAATGGTGGGAAAACTTCACTGGTTTCTCTGAAGAGTGAAGTGACCTAAAATTTCTAAACACTCATACTTGTTTTGATATTATGCTTTAGTTATAACTCTCACCATTTAAAAAGCAAAGTCAACTGTGCTGTAGCAAATTATAAATACTGAGATATTCCTTGCCATAAAGAATTTAAAGGCAAAGGAGATGGATGAGACAGAAAATAAAGGAACAAAGGGTTTATAAATAATCTTTTCAAGCTGTTTGTTCCAATCCAACACCTGTTGATGGGGTATCACATAAACATCAAACATCCCATGTGACAGAAACTAGATTTTAGGTTTTGGTTTTTTTCTGCTTTATTCTTACTTGGTTTATGGATGTTGGGAGAAGATACATTTTAAACAGCAAAAGACTATCACAGGAGTAAGGTCAGGTCAGATCAAAGTTCAATGCAGCTCCTTTGTAATTATCCTCACTGCTAGCTTCTCTCACAAACTCAATCCTTCTACATCCCTTTCCACACCCAGACCTTGACTTTCTTCATTGCTCAGTTTAATGTGAGAATTTTTTTCATACTCACTGTCCAATTTTCAGATTGATAATTTCCTCTTGGTCTCATCATAATATTTATTATAATTGTATCCAATGCTTTATAAGGAGTCACTATGACATAAAAAAACCTCCTGTGAAGTCATAGGAACAGAGTTGCCCTTCTATTAATAGCAGGTTAATTCAAAGCTCAGGGAAGAAAGGAAAGTAACGGCTAACTCACACTGCAATCTGGAGTTTTGCTATTTTGGGTGTCCTGCCCAGCCTAGACACTGTTGACAGGCCATGAGGCACTGCTACCAGGGCTAGACTTAAGGAGAAGGCCCAAACTCATAACCAGAAAGAGCGTGCACACACAAAACAATCTGCAAAATACACCCAGCACACTCCTTTCCCTGCTGACATCCCTGATAAAATGACCTAGAGCACAGTCAAGGCAATCACAAATTGCATCATGCTTGCTCTGCTCTAGTGGTGCTCTTTGCACTGCCGAGAAGCAAATTCAGGGTGTAGTTCTTTTCATCAGTGGGAAACTGCCATGTGCTCCCATTCCATCTAACATACCATTTATACCAAGCCTTTGACCAGAACCTGTTTTTTCCCCTCTTGCACATAAATGGAAAATAAAACAGTGAAATGGATTTACAGCCTTGAATTCCCTAGCTTTCTGAAAGCCCCTTCTGGATAACTGCATCTTGTCAGTGGTGTGGAATACCAGCTGTCTGTGGCTGCCAAGATGTTTTGGGAATTGCCCCACAAGGGCATGCTAAAGAAACTGGCAGAAAATGTGATGTTGAGGGATATCCTTCGCAAAGATTAAATTCCTCGTGATTGGATGTGTCCTGCTTCATCTTTCAAGTTCGGATGCTGTGCTATTAGAATTTTATGTTAAACATTTAAAAAAATATTACACCAAAGTTTATTATTTACAAAAAGCCCACCATAACAAGTTCCTGCCATAATATTAATTTTTAATTGAGATTCTAAGAAAGTCCATTTGTGGCAATCAATATTGCAGCCATATGGACAAAAGCTGACAATTAATCTTTGCTCTTTTCTAGGATGGCACAATTCTGGTGTCAGATTTTCTTGATCAATTAATCAAGATGCAAGGTAATACAAATGAAAGTGGGATCTAATATTTTAAATATTAGTATTGCATATTTTGAAGAAGTCTTGTGACAAGTAAAGATTTGGGGGTAGAATTATTCAAATTGAAAAACCAGAATCAAGCTTTTAGGCTCCAGAGTTGGCATATGTGTATCTTGTAGTGGAGGAATAAAGCTCTTACCTTTTTCTTTAAATAAAAGATTGGAAAACCTAACTCCTTTTTAAAAAATCTTAAAGCGCAAGACTTCTGCTCTCCAAACCAGTAATTAACTTAACATGCAGTGAGCTTGACTTGAAAGGTCACAAGGTAGCACTGAATTATTATCTATTTGAGACAATTAAGGGATAAGGGGGGAAAAAAGTCAAGTCTATTTTTAGCTTTGAAATTTATGGCCATGATAGCATCTGGCCAAATGAAAGTGATCTGATCAAAAAGCTGAAAGGCAAGGATATCTATCCTTCATGCATCTTTAAAAACAGTGCAAGTCAAGATGTTGGAACCATAGGGAAGAAGTTAATCTTACCTTCAACTGAAAGATTTACTAAAGCCCATGGCAAAGAATTTAAATGTTAACAGAACAATTTCCCTCACAGAAATACAATTCTACTGATTCTTTTACATTTGTTATTAATCTACAGGCAAGACTCCATATAACAGGCAATTTAGGATAGGAGCAAAGCAATTTATCTTTGTGTAATAAGACCACATGAAATTATGCAGTATTTAGAGCTTCTTTGTTACCTCAGGGTTGTGGGATTAGGTTGCTTTAAGTAGCTAAAGATAGCCAAATCACCAAGACTCTCCAATCCCTCTGCCTCATCTAGTAGGGAAGAAATTGCTTAAGCATTTTTTAAAAAGTTATGTCAGTGTATAAGGCTGTATATCAAGGTGCATTTTTAAGGAAATGCTAATTCAAAGGATCACTTTGATATATTTTAAAATAAGTGTCATAATCCAAATTTATTTCTGGACAGAGACAGTTTTGTCCTCTGCACTTTTGCTCCCTCCCCTGGGCAGACAATTTCGTTATTTTAGTAGAAGTTTATTTTCCCTGGGAGCCATGGCCACAAAAGTATGTTGCCTTCTAGGAATTTGGAAGACTAGATCCAACATATGAATTCAAATGCTGATCTCAACTCCGATTGGAGGGAATTTCTGTGGCTTTTTGGTGGTACTGACCTGAAGACCCACCTTGTTAAACAACAGCTGCTGCACAGTCAACTAGACAAAACTTTCTGAAAGCCTTATCAAATGGTTTTTTTCCCTTCATTGGTGCAGACTGTGAACCCCAGATCTGCAAAAAAACCCCCAGGTTTTAAACTAAAAACTCATGCAGAAACATCCTATCTCCCCAGCAGGTGTCTCCATGTTGGCCCATATAATGGACACACCACCTACCAAGAGCAGCAGCAGCAGCAGGGAATGGTCACCAAAAAATTACCTGCAGTCTACAGAGAAACAGGGGAAAAAAGTCTTTAATGAGCATGGAAAGAAATAAGATCTATTGGTCAGAAAAATTAAATTTGCAGTGTTTGTAATCTTAAAGTTCTGGGAGAACAGGATCCATGGCTGTCTATTTTGGATCAAAATTATGAAGAATTTCTCTTTGTTTCTTCTGACATCCTTAGTATAACGCTATGTTAACCTTCAATGATGAACACTGTTTCCCTGATGTCATAGCAATTGCTCTTATGCCTGACTTTTCCATCAGATCTCCCTTGTATTGGAAGAATTTTTGCTGACTAGATTTCCAGCAAACTGAATCCTGGTGGACAAGTTTTCCACATCTGTATTTCTTCCCATCATATACCAGACATAAATCATTCCTACACTGATGACAGATACTTCAATTTGCTTCTTTCTTTGACATAATTTTCACACCTAGACAAACATTCCCCTGCACATTAGGTTTATTTTCATAATAACCACAGTATTTTGCCAGATTGAGACTTTATGTTTTATAAGCACTTGGGCCTCTGAAGGTTTTGGCTGCCCATCAGCTGCTATTTCTGTAACAGACAAGCAATGCTTTTATGGCAACTGCAAGGCATTATTAACTTCTTATTCTCCGTGCTTCGTGCTGACCTTTGGTCTCCTGTGGCAGACATTAACTGAATCTCTTTGGCCACCGTGTGGTAATGGAAAAATTTTGTCCTGAGTATAGATCCCATCCTCCCTCCAGGGTTTATTGTGTTCAAGGCATAGTAAAAACAGGAGTCAGGAGGCTGACATATAAGTTTAGCTGTGCAATTCCCATATCTCATTCCTGTTAGGGTGGGTGTCGTTCCAATCTCTGCACCAGAGACACACCTATAGAGGCATGCATAAGTACAGTGTGGCAAGAGCAGGCACAAATGTTCCCTTCTGTTGTGCCTTTGTTCTCATCACATTTTGCACTTAACTTTCTGCGTGGTCTTTAATGCACAAATGTCAAAATAATTTCTGAGTGCTCTGTTAAAGGAAGTTACAGTTGGGTTAACTCAAAATGTTGTTGGAAGAGTCACCATTGTTAGCAAGTGCTCTCTCTATGGCCAAGTGTGCATATAGAACAAGGATGAAGTTGCAACACACTGGATGTTCCTGTATCTCACAGTCTTCACTTTTACAATAGAAAAACAAGTTCACGCATCTCTTTTTTTTTCTGAAACTGTGCAATGTGTTCACATGACAATACCCTAACAAAAGAGAGGGCGGGAAGGCCTCTTGTGAAACAAGCTACATTGCCATAGCACAAGAACATCTTCCTGCTTAGCATATGTGGCCTTGTTACTAGATTGCAATTATATTCTTAATCTATGACATAAACGTGTGTGGGACCATTTTGAATCAGTTTCAGGTGGAAATGGAAAATACTTAATTCTTGGTTGCACAGGCATCCAGAAGACCTAAGGGTTTCAAGAGACCTTGAAGACTGGATTTAATAGTGCAAAAAAACCCCAGATGCAGCATACACCCAAAATAAGCCTTCCCTTTCCAGTGTAATGGGTAAACAATAAAGCAAGTCAAGCAACGTGATGGTAACAGAGTTTTGGAAAAGCCTCTTTAAAAGAAGCATTTTTAAGTGAAATATTTCACCTCAATAAACTCTTTAGTTTCTTCATACATATACTCCCACTGTACTGATGCAACTGAAAATTGTTTCTACAATTGGAGAACTTAAAAGTACCACTTCTACAGCTGTTTTCAGGAGCAAGAGGGGTGTCACTGTCTTTTGAGTACTGATTTAAAGTTGGGAATCTGAAGATTAATGCTAAATGGAAGCAATCTAATCCTTCAAAATTGAAACCCTGCTCTGCAATTCATCCTTTCAACTCTTCTTATCAAGTGTTGAAATATACTCAGTTCAGAGATGCTGCACCTACTTCAGAAGCAGTCTGCATTCAGAGTTGTTTTTCTTTCCATTTACAAGAACCCTACAATGGTGTTACAGCTTTATTAACCCCACAAGTTTAAGTAATTTCTATTCATAACTCCTGAATTACCTTTTCCCTTTATTTGAAATCTATAATTTGATTTTCAACTACTGTTGGCAATGTCATTCAGAGAAAACCTAGGCAAAGTGCCACTCCAGTGATTGCTCCTTCCCTGTAACTTTCCCTTGAGATGGGAGAAGCTGCTGCCCAAGTCACATCCCCCCCTCCAAGCTTTCTATGTACACACTTCTGTCCCCCATCTGCCTCTATATCACACCTGTTTCCCTTGCACTACCCTCCTGTTGTATACTGTATTTCTGCCATTCCATATGTCCTCACACATCTTTCCAGACTGAATTTTGCCATTTCCTTTTCTTTCTTTTTTTTTTTTTTTTTGCTTGGGCTTCTTGCAGTTCCATGGTCACCCCCTTCACTCAGCTCCTCCCTGATGCCTGTTGCTGCAAAAGTACAGCAGCCACTTTGAATAAGAATAAAACAGCTGCCTGAAAAAACGTTTATGCCTCCCCTAACCGTTATTTTAAGGGTTTTTTTAATAGCCCAGAAAATAAAAGGATGTTAGACCTGGGAAAGAAGCAAGATAGTATTTCTAAGAGACAGTTAGGTGGTCCTTCTGTTTTAGCGTGCATTCATTTAACAAAGGTTGTATATGAGTATATAAGGTATTAGTCAAATGTCCAATACCTTATTATTACTGCTAATGATAGTGTATGAGTGTGTCTTGGTTTCCTACACAAATTTCTAAATCCTTCAAGTAAATGTTACATGTTGGATTGTTTTGTCTATTACTGTGTCTATTCCACAGCTGACAAAGCAGCTTAAGGTAGAGCAAGGTCTGGCATTCTTCAGATCTTAGTTTTGAGCTACAGCCAAACTGGCCATTAGCCTTTTTGTGGGGCAGAACTTTAAGACTTAGCTTTCAGATAGGATCTATCTCCCTGAAGAATTTTGATTGTTTATGTTCTAGGCCTTTGTTTCTACTACTCTGTAAAGTATAGTGCTAAGTCTCCGCAGGAAGTGTGAAGATACACCACCTCCAGAAGCATGGAGTACCAAATGTGTGTTCTTTAAACACATCAACAAGATCAGGAAACAGCTGCAGAGACCGGATCACAGAACACAGCCAGGATAAATGAACAGCAACTATCCTGATATAAGTTCTTCATTAGCTGATGAAGCCAACTTGAGCCTACTATACCCAGTTTTAAATGCAGATCAGACATGAGAAGTCTAATTCAGGCAAGCTATAAATTGCACTACATGCTCATTCTTTGTCATGATCTCCAATCTGTTCCTCCAGTGAAATCTTGGAAATATTTCTTTCACTACTATATTAAGCCAAGAAGATGGTATGGATTATTCTGCAATGTGTAATGATCCATTTTAGAGGCTTATGATTCTATATAAATGCTGTATTAGCAGACTGCAAGGTCTATCTTCTAAAATGACATTTTCCACAGCATCTGGCATTCCAGAAGAAAACAATGTGTCTGCTTAGGCCACATACATTTCTCGAGAAAAATAGGATTTCCTGCTGCAATGCCATTTTTGACATTTTCCTGAGGCTTTAAGATTAAATATAGCCAGCCTTGCTATGAATTTTTCTCCATCTCAGCTTTTCCAAATTTAAATGTTCCAGAAAGTTAGCTTCAAGATGTAGTAAACCTATTCAGTGGCACCCATAGGTCAACTGTATTTCCCACCATGTATTAAACTTGGGAAAAGCCTATTAGGCTGTCTTAACCTGCTAAGATCAAACTCAGCTGTAGACACATGTTCCTCTAAAAAATATACTACCAGTCTGACCTCATTGTCCTTAGCCAACACTAGCCTGTGCACAAAGGACCATGATCTTGCTGGTACACTGACTGAGGGAGGAAAGCACGGTATGGAGAGAGACATTTCATCAGAGCTGTACTAGAAATTGCTCCAGCACTGTTCTCCAGATGCTTTTGCCCTGCAGGGGTCTCCTCAAGTGGCTTGTTTTGTCCTCACCCATAGACCCATGTTCCGCATCTTGTCCCTTTCCAGTTTACATCAGAGCAAAATTTCTCCACCAGCTGCAAGGACGAGAAACGAGTCTAAATTCCTTACACTTCTGTCCTCCTGCAACTCCATTCCCATTTCCCTAGTACCAGGGTGCAGATGTAGGAATCAGTCTAAAAAATACTGTTTTATTTCAGGCTGCTTCCTCACTTACTGGGCTCAGTGCTAAGCACATTCAACCCTGTTCACCAGAATGCTGAGGGCTGCAGAGCACCTCTCTCCAAAGAACAGCATTCAGAGGGCAGGTCACATTCTACCTGATGCACACACTCCATCTGAGTGTCCTGTTAAGGGCACAGCAGGCTCCCTGCATCGCACTGCCAGGGCTAAGAGCACAGGCATTAGGAAATACCAAGGGAAATTGGATATTTTCTGTTTGGCTTAGCCAACTTCTCTTGATGTTTCACCTCCTGCTTGAAAGACTACTGCTGATAAAGCACCTCCCTGAAACAATTAGCAGAACTGCTGGCCTTTCATGCCAGATATTACTAATCATTTACTTACCTATAGCCAGGGTACTAATAAGTCCGTCTGTGAAACTCTTCTGAAGCTATTCCAGCATCAAGTTTGTACAACCTTTTTTAAATCAGAACTAAGGATTTAAAACTGAATGTCCCCAAAGTACTATTTCTTATGCCTGAAAAAAAAATCCCCATGAAGAAGGAGAGAATATATGGCAGCTGACATTAACAAGGGACAAGAGAGTTTATTTGTAGTCCATGCCAGAAGACAGTTACAGATATATTTGTTTTCCTCTGGAAGAAACTGCATTTATTAAACAAAAAATAGCTCTTCTAGTGCATCAAGAAGTTATTATGTACAAGGGTTTTTTTGTTGTTTTTTAATATCGATCTTGCATTTGTAAATATCTTGCAAAAGAATTCTCTGACCATTACTATTCAGAAAAAGTACTGGTTAAGATTTAATGTTTATGTTTTGTACACGTGCTGGTGTTTAATCACTTGGATGAATAAAAAATTGAATCCAAAAGCTCCCTGAAAATGGCAGTATTTAAAGAAATGTTCATTTGAAATTTTCAATCTTTATGTTATACTGCTAAAAAGGAAACCAAACAAACCACACAATCAAAAATAACTAAAGTAAAATAAATGAAATTAAATTAAATTAAATGACCCATGCTGCTCCAAGTCCATTGATAGCAAAATTTTTCTCTGCTCCCCAAGGAAGAATTATGTTTTGAGGGCCGGTCTAGGCAGCAAGTATTTACAGAAATCATATCCTTCAGAAAACACATTGAAAGAAGCAGTATTTGAAGGGAGAGGATGCCAAGATTTGCCTTGAATTTT
Organism: Serilophus lunatus; assembly: GCA_013399895.1. Classification (NCBI taxonomy): domain Eukaryota; kingdom Metazoa; phylum Chordata; class Aves; order Passeriformes; family Eurylaimidae; genus Serilophus; species Serilophus lunatus. The sequence goes on from VXBA01002423.1 coordinate 44,437, forward strand.
TGAGCATCAGGGGGGCAGAAAACAGCAAAGTTTACAACTAGTATCAACAGTCTATAAGAAATCCACAATCTTCAAATTCTACCATGAAAGTGACTTGGGGAAGTGACCCATTGTACACACGGCATAGACATGTAGAATATCTTGATTCCAGTCCATCTCTGCTCCTACAGTATCAATGTAACTGGAAGGACCCCAGGCAAGTGAAGGCAAACCATGGGCTGCAAATTCAGTTCAATGGCACAAGGAACTCCAGCTCATTTTTCGGAGCGAATACTCTCTAAAGAAACATACAGAATGAGAGAGAAAGCTGAAAAACAATTAAAATTTTCACAAAGGAAATAAGAATAACCTTCTAGAATTTCATGCCAAAGTATAATGAATTAATTTGGGAAATAACAATGAATGAGCTGCTCCAAGTGTACATAATTGCTGAAGAAAACAAGAAACCTGTGGGTGATGCTGAGAGGTCAAACCTGTGTGCAGAGTGGAGGAGCTGCTGGGGAAAGCCCGTAGACTTGACAAGCCTGAGACCCTGAACAGACTATGGTGGTGGCAGCTGGGCAGTGTGGGGTGCCTTGTCTCTAGAGCATCTGTATCACCAGCACAGCTCTAGAGCTGGTGCCCTTCCAAGAGGGAGCTCACGGTGCAGAGGAGACTTGGTTCTTAGGAATTCCAGTCTGCTGAGGCAACCCACTTCATAGGTTTCTGAAGGAGAGACCAAGTTGGTAAAAGTAGAGGCGTAGTATTGTTTGCCATGAAACTCTGCTGGTATCCTGTTTCTGCAGAACAGTTTGTTTGGTTGTTATTTTCATCAAGAAGGATATTCCTCAGGGGGTTTCTTACTGACTGACCTTGTACACATTCATACACATAGGAGGTCCTATTCATGGCACCACTGATTGCATTGGGCTTGAAACAGATTGCATCTGGGAATCTGATTTGTAATTCAAGGAAATGTAGGCAGCCTGGAGCTAGGCTTTGGAAAGCTGGATTTGTTTCATTTCCTACAGTTTGCTTAGCCCTGGCTAAAGAAGGTGCAGGCACGTTGCTTCTGAGTATTCATGCTGCTGTTCTTCAGCTTTTCAAGGTAATGTCATTATAGCCTTTCCTTCTGCCTTTCCTTTCAAAAATTATTGTTTGCCAATTATCAACTTAAATCCTGCAGTAAAACATAGCCTTTCCTCAAGCCGTAAAAAGAAATCTGTTTCTCCCTCAATACTGCTGCCCATGAGGTACAAGGCTTATCTATTCTTTGCAAGAAGCCTTTCAACCCCCTGGATCTTGCATTGCTACAAAATCTCTAACTGCCTCTCTACTAAGGGAAGTAGTTAACCTCTGTTCATGTGAGTGATTTTCATTACTTAAATTAGACACATGCTGGCATGTCTACCGGAGTGCAGTTACCCACTGGTATAAAGCATATTTAAAAAACCAATTTGGGTCAGTAGCTTTACATCTCATGCAGTTATTGCAGCAAAAGCAAAGCAGGACACTCTTGACATTGAACAACAGTGCTTAAACCTTCCACATCAGAAAAGACAATGGGAAATCTTCCTCAGTGAGCTAAAATTGGAAATAAATTATGGGAGTTGGGAAATCATAATTTACGCAGCATGACTAGGCTTCAGTCAAGGCAAGATATATTTATTTTGCTCCAATACCAGTTGTCATTACAGTTTGACCAAACTACTTTGTTTTCTTGCCTTATTGAAATGTCCTTTCCTTCTGCTACTTTGAAACCAACATTGGCGGGGACAAGAAACAGATTTGCCAAAGGAGCTGCCAAAATACCACTATCCAAAGTGAAGTATGTATCTTTTTCCTCAGTTTGGATTAATTTCAGTCTAATGGAATGAATCCCCGTATTCAAACAGCTTGCTGTGAAGGTCATCCCATATTGCAACATTTAATTAACAACGTATATATATATATACACCTATGTATAAATATGCCTGTGTACATAGATAGATCTTTATATATCTCATGAGATGGGAGATAGCAACTGGAACAAACGATTAGTAGGAGCGAATAAATCAGTTTGTAAGAAATGAAAGAACCTCCTCATTTTTGATTACTTGAATGCTCAGTGGAGTCTAGAATTGGATCATTGTCAGAAATAGGGGAAAAGAGAATCACTGAGAGAGGTTACAAGAAATTAATTGCAAGTAAGAATGTTCTGATGCAAAACTGACACCAAATACAAAGTCATTAATTTTTAAATATAAGAAAAAGTATGACAGGGCATTAAGTCTCTCAGCACCGTGGAACCCAAAGGATTTTTGTTTGAATTCCAACAGCAAATGTTTGCAGAGAAAAAATTGTTTTATTGCTTTGCTGAACAGTTCGAATTTCATGAATTGCACTCTGAAAATGACATGTGAAGGGTACAGAACAAACCAGAGACAAGAATTTCAGTTCAGGAAATTCTGAATGTAAGAGAATCTGAAAATATTGAAAAAAGGGAGGGACAAAATTGTATGTGTATGCCATGTATATGTGTACATACATATGAAAATACACTTACTAATGATGAGCTGTAAATTAGTCATAAATTATTGCAAAACATCCATAATCCATGATTTATATTTTGGTCAGGCTTCAGCGGAGATTACATTCAAAGTAGGGGAATGAACTGTATTTGTAAGCAGTTTTCCTTTTGTGGTTGTAACTATGCCCTGCTCCTCTTGTCTGTATTCCTTGGGAGCTGCTAAGCTGTCCAGGTGGACATCACTGCTCTGAAAGCATTTACCACTGCCCTTCCCCGTAGAGCCATGTGGCCACTGAAGTTGCTGCATTGTATCTACACCTGTTGAACCAGGTGAGGTTGCATTGATTTGTCATCCTCGGATCCTTCCCCGAACTGCTTCACAATGGGTCCCTAGAGGAGACCCAGCACTCAGCCCTTCGCACAAGCACTTCATCAGCTCCTGGCACACTGAGCACAGGGAGAATTTTACACTGACAAAACTCTATATACACCATGGTTGAAGATTTCTGACAACAGTATCCAAAATCACAGATTTACTGATGTAACCCCAGCAAAGTGCTTCCCCAAATTATCAATTTAGTATTAAAAGCACTTCATAACTGTAAGTAAAGTCATTTTAATTGCATAGTGCCTGGCATTATTTAGTACTTTCACTAGTAACTTGTGTGATAGAGAAGCATTAGCTGATTGAATTTTCAGGTGACATCAAGGAAGGAGGATCTGCAACTGAGCAAATATACAGCTTAAAATTATCTTGACAGAAGATCAGATGTAACAAGAAGGAGGGTATTCAAATCAATTTAACTATGCATTTTAGCTACTTAATATTGTAAGCCCGTTTACAGCAGCTTACAAGAGTAAGAATATTTCATAATTTTTTTGATAAATGATAGTAAATCACTGCAAAATGTAAAAGAATGAAGCCTATGACTGACAGACATCTGTAATAACTTGAAGTATGCTTAAAATACCATACGCTGATCATGCCCATAACACTTTCATGCCATATATTAATGTCTATTAAGTTGTTTGTCATTCTCAGTGTTTGGGGAACACTTTATGAAGAAATATAGTGCAAAAGCACAAAAAAAGCTAATGAAGAATTCTAAGCAGTAAAACTTGCCCTCAGAGAATTGCAGAGAAACATATGCAGAAGACAATTCCTCTACATCAGTGTGCTAGGCTTTTGTGGCTTTCCAAAGATTCCTTGGGAGGTTTGCAGAGTAACACACCTGCCTTCATCACTTAGCAGGAGAGCACTGATTCCCAGGATCAGAGCTGTTGCTGCTGATCAAAAGTGTTCAAATAAAGAATTCAAATAAAAGTATATATTGGCTGGGAAAATGACCACATTGCCAAACATAGCACACAACCTGTGAGTGATCTGACCCCTTTGATTCAACCAGCTGGGCATGAGGCAAGTCTTAATTGCAAATAGAGCCATTTGAATTTTAGAGCTGCTGGCAAACAAAACATGAGGTAAATGTAGGTTACATCTCCTGGATCAAGCACCAGGAACTACAATCAAACTTTTCCTTTCACCCTCCTTCTGACCTGGTTAGCCACCTCGAGATATTTCTAGCGTTAGGATCTCAATATCCCTCTCTCCCCACCCAATATGGGGAGACAGATTCTGCACCTGGCAGAATCACTGGATCATGGACTGAAGGGAGTCTCCTTGCAAGGGGCAGCTGCCATGTGACATGTCTGATAAAAATTTGGGAACGAGTGACCAGTGATTGGAAGTGGCAAATGATGGCAGTGATGCCAAACACCCCTGTTACATGAAAATATGGCTCTTACTATCAGCCATGCCTGAAATGTTAGGATCAATTTGCACATAAGAAAACACTAAAAGAGCTCTAATCATGGGAATGAGATTAAGGAAACAACCAAATTAACTTTAATAGTGTTTGGTTAATTCTAATGGAAATTTTACATTATTTATCGACAGAAAAGAAGACTCTTTAGGAACTATGAATCTTTTCAAGAGTCATGAAGGCTGCTCAGGGGAATGAGATGCATGACTTTATATAGGTAACACTTTCCTTCATTATGCAGCACTAAGAAGATGCACTTCTAAATAAAATTAAAGCAAATATTTCTGATTCACACAAAATATATTTAAACTATAAAATTGCCTTCATAATAAGTGGCATTTGAATAAGGAGAAATTTAAAAAATAGGCATTAATGTTATGTGAGACAACTGCTCTAAAAACTATTATTTTCCAAAACAAAGCTGCTTTTGTCTGATGGTGGTTTAGCAATTTATTATAAAGACAGACCTGGGAATAAATTAACATTGTGTCCCCTGGCAGTGAGAAGTGCTAATCTGAATAATGTACTCCAGGGGAATTCTACTTACCACTTATACGAATTGAGGAAAAAAGATAAGATGATAATTATCACTGCGTTTTTTTTTCCAAGCAAAGATCTTTCCCAGAGAAATTCTCAACACTGATTTAATTTTTTCCCACAACTCCTTCTCCCTCACAGTTGTATTCTGAGCTCAGCCTCAGGATGAGACCTGCAATATTATTTTTGACATGGGGTCTATGCATTTCATTGCCCTGCTCTGCCCCTTCCAATTTCTAGAGACTCCGTCTGTTTTTATGGGGTTTCCAAACAAAATCAACGCTGACCAAATTTTGCCCATTTGGTAGAAATGGTATTTGATTAATACTGAGCATTAACTAAACCCTCACCTTTCCTATTCAGCACCAGAGCGATTCAGCTTATACAACATATGTTCTCTAATAAGTTTTTATATAGACTTTGTTCATTCTTGTCTGCTTTCTGTTTTGACCAAGAGTAAGTAATCTCTGCGAGCAGGTGTTTCTGCACCAGTGAGGTGTGGACAGCCCTGAGTTAATGCAGGCTGGAGCTGGCCAGGAGGCTGGCAGCAATCTAAGCTATGGCTTTGCCGTGGTCAGGCTCCATCCTGAATCCACTGAATTATAGCATAACCAACATAACCAAGGGTCAAAAGACTGCAGAAAAGAGTGAGGTTGATGGGAATAGACACTGAAATAAAAACTGAGCAATTCTGGAGACAAACCAAATAGCTATGTAACCACCTTGAGCTGGGCTGAATCACCTCCTGAATTAACCCCTTCTTTTGCAAAAGTGCCAGAAAAATATCAACAGAGATCATGCATGTAGTATGTAAGACTGCTGCCACACTGGTGAATGGGCAGCAGTAACTTCTTTTTCTGTTTCTTCCCATTGGTAGGAACAAAACAGCTTAGTAGATGATCTCTTCAAAGTGGTATTTGTAGTCACTAGAGTATCTGATAATAAATGTAAAAATATGTAAAATATGTAACAATAAATTGGTAAAAATGTAAAAATTTTTTTACAGCGTAAAATATTTTTAAGTGAATTCAGGGAAAATCAGGAAAAAAATTAGGCACCAAGGAGCTGCTCTGGATGTTAGCTTGAGAAAGTGCAGTAAATTCTCAATATTTCCAGCTAATCAGCACAAACAGGACATGACAGGAGAAACAAGTTTCATATTAACATGTTTTTAATCAGAATTTCTGGATTTTGCATGGATGTGACAGGTGGAAGTTTTTTTAAATGCACTACAGCTTCCACAACCAGGCAAACAACCATGAGCATAACTTGCTATTTGGCAATGATTTTTACCACTTTAACAACACAGTTGAATTTAACAAGTTAAATTTAACTTTGTTAGGCAATGAACTGGAGTATGAATGTTTAAGAGATCTTGCTAACAAAAAAACATTGAACTTGATTTCATTGTTTGGATCAAATGGGAAAAGATATACACCTGGGATTTGACTTCATAATCAATGCTTTACAATTAACCATCTACAGGAAAAAAACACTCTCTCCCATCCTGGTCCAGGCACGGACCAAAGGTCTGCACAGTGTTGCAAGCAGTACTCCCTGGAGAATATAAACCTATGCACAGAAAGTAATTTTATTCTTCTATAACATATTTTGCCATAGAGAACTGTGGAAAAACACACTATGTTTGTGACCTTCAGCACATCTTTGAATTTAAAATAACTGACTTTGATGTTGCCTTAGAAGGGGCACAGAATTAGAAAATGTAGTAGTAGAAATGTATTTAATACTGACCAAGTCAGGCAAATCATCATATGGTCCTTTCTAAAAATACATACATCCTCTGAGTTCCATCTTGTTCCTTTACATTAAAATTAAATTGATAGCAAGCTCAAAGGTACTAGACTAAATTAGATTTTATAATTGGAAAGTAAGACAGACATATCAAATGAGCTGCCTGCAAGGAAACTAGCATACCTCTAACCTGTCAAAATTTATGGGAAAAAAATGGGACCATTTGGTCTGTATGTAACGTGATAACTGAAATTTTGTAAGGAACTGTAGCAGAAGCATGGGAAATAGGTAATATTGTGATAGTCTGAGCACAGGCAGATCTGTGATTTGATGGAGATTTTAATTAATGTTGCACCTTCATTCCAAAGGCACTGCAGCTACAGCTTCAGTTTCAAGTTTCATCCCAAGCTAACATCACCATAAGACAGGGAGGGCCCGACATGGTGAGAGTGGATGATTGTACATGTTAGCCCTGCATTCCTGTCAGGACAGGACCTCTGCAGTGCTAGTGTCTATCCCTCAATGCCTTTGGAAGTGTCTGTATACACAAGCCCTGATGATGCCAAGTGATGAGAAACCAGCTGAGTGGGAGGAAGAAGGACTCAAATGCAGAAAGAGGAGTACATAGAAATGAATCTCCACTGAACTTCAAGAATATGGAAAATTGTGTCAGGTGGCTGAGCCACCCAGCAAGAGCACTATCATCCCCAGAAGAGCACTAAAAGCTGTTGTGGAACAGCAAGTACAGCTGGAAGCTGTGCATCTAAGGCATGAGCAGACCAACAATAGCAGAAGGGAACAGCTGCAGCTTTAAATCACTGCCACAGCAACCCCAGCATCCTACTGTCTGCATGAAGTCAGTTTTAGCTCCTGGCGTGCCGTTTGGAAAGGGGAGAAAGACAAAAGAATGCTGAGGTATCAGAACAAGAAACACGCACGCTGTGACTGCCTGATTTGTGGGTTCTTAAAAAGCCACTATATTATTTTGTTGTGTCATGATTGCTGTGATTTTGAGCCCTTAAGAGGTGAGCACCCTTCACTCACAGGATTAACTCAGCAAGCAGTGAAGGAACATGTCCTCTCCTGGGTGTCCTGAGGGTCCATCAGACTGGAGGTGGCTGTGGAGGCCTCAGCTCCTGCTCCCTGCTTCAGATCACAGTGACTGACGATCTCCCCACTCAACAATTTTACTTGTTGGAAGAGCACAGATTCAATTGCTGTCAATATCCAAGAATAAATTGCTCCTCTTTGCATTGCCCAATTTTGTTACGTCCATTTCCTCAGCCTCCCTTTGGCTGCAAAATAAAACTGCAATGTGGCAGTTCATTTCCATTAGTCCTAACATCTTTCCTCATTTTTCTCAAGCCCTGCTGTAACTTTCAATAGGTAAGTCTCTGTGTGTAGGCATTGTTCTGGTAATAGGTACAACTAACTAACTCCCCTTTTGCTGAGTTAGCAAACAAGTGTTTCAGGTAGCTCTGAGTCAGCAATTTCCACTAATATATATACATTATGAAGCCTAAGGTATCTTGATTCTTACAGTCAAAGCTGTGTTTTCATTTTCAATAATGCTTCCATAAAAATCCTACTTGTCCTCCATGGGTATGAATCAAAGAATAAAAATATTTTAGAGTGGGAATATTTTAATATATAGATGCAAATAGAGGTTTGGTGGGGGGTTTGTTCAAATTGAATAACAAAAACATTGAAATTAGTGCTTCCTAAGGTGTCTCCTATTTTGTACAGCCACAGCTTGTATATGGTTTCATTTTAAATCTGGATTCTAGGGTGTTTTCTAGAATCAGCACAATTTGGAATTGTGATTTTCATTCACTTTCTGATGCATTTCTTGTAATACTTCATGACTTCCTGCACAGACCAGATTTTTGTTAAGTCAAAACAAAAAGCAGCATCATGCTGCTCAGATCTTTGTCAAGGCAGGCGTGCAAAACACAGAGCATGGGACACATGGGCAGGGGAAGTATGTGAAAAATATGCAAAGATGCAAAAGCAAATGGCCAGCACAAGACACTATTTTCTCATTCCACTGTAGGCAATACAGAGAAAAATGCCACCAGGCATTTCCTGGCGCTGGGTTTGGATATCAGCCGGGGAGGCAGCACATGTTCAGGGGAGAAAATGCCTGAGCCCTTTGGAGCTACCCCACATCTATATCCCTGAACTCGAAGGACAACCTACTGGGTTTTGTCTCATGCAGCTCAAGGGTTCGAGTCCTTGATGGACAGCAGGAGATGGCACAGCACAGCCACCAAGAGCAGGTTGGTACAGGAGGTTTAACAGAGCAAACATGCAGATGTCAAGTGGCAGATGGAGTTGAAGCACTTTGGACCTCAGTGATCTGCACTCATGTCACATGTGTACTTGCTTTGATCCACACTGGCTTGTAGGAAAGACAGGGAGGGATGCTGGTAGGAAAGTGTAGAAAACTGAAATTAGCTTATTGTCTCCAGTTAAAGGACTTTTTATCAGCTTCCCAAAGTGCCACATGCCATGGCTCCTTTCTCTTTTGAAGACTGTAGGCAAATTAACCGATGCTTTATATTTTTCTGTTATGAATTTGTCCTTTTGAAATCACATATTTTGATTGTCCACAAGGCACATTCGGGGTTTGACTATTGATGTGTTTGTTTGTATATCCAAATATTCTCGTATGTATAAATGAACACTTTCACTGCATTACATGCCTAGGCTTAGATTCAAAGGCATGCCATTTGGGAAAATGAAAACTTGCTATTCTACACACACTTTCAATTTATTTTTTTTTTTAAATTAAACGTAATTGCTTCATGTTAGGGAAAAAAAAGAAGGTTCAAACTCAGTAAGACAATTTCCTTAAATCTGTAAGTAAGAAATACAGGCTTAAGTGATTTTCAACGTTTTGAATTACCTATTCTGCCTAAGCTGAGATCTCATGAACAAAGTCTTACCCTTATCCCATTTGAAATAGATGAAATTTTAAACCTCAAGTAGGAGGGCTTATCTTGAAGGACCAATGTCACCCACCATAAGTGGCTACAAAGAAGCATTGTGGATCAGTGACTTACTGTCCAAAAGGTGTAACACTTAAAGGAGCTGTTTCCTTGTTACGATTCTGTGTGTCTCTTCAGAAAACCTCTTCAGGCTGGACAGCACTTTGGGGTAAACATTTACTGAGAAATTAACTTGTAGTTAATATTTTAAAACCTCACTATAGATTAGAATTAGGAATCTTTTACAGTCTGATTCTGGTAGGATTCATTCCAACCAGTACACACCAGTCCTTCCCTGTTACTATTCATTTTAATGTTAAGAAGTTTCTGCAGAACTTGTTCCAGCTTTTGCTTGGAATTTAGATGATTAAATATTGTTGATTATGCTCCTTTTTGCACGATAAAATCTAGACCTGCACTGACAAACCAATTAATTTTATTCTGCTAAAAGTGGTCTGGGAAAAAAACAAACTAAAGAATTTGGGGGGGAAAAGGAAAAGAGATTAACCCAAGGCTCTATCACTTAAAACTGGGCAAGGCTTTCAGGCACATGCTGTGATCCTTGGGGTTGTCCTGCACAGGACCAGGAGCTGGTGTAAGGGACATTTGCTCTCAGCTTATAGCACAGTAACAGCTTCATTTTGCATCACTACAACATAGGGAAAACATGATCTCCAAGCTGAGGGAGAGCTGTAATTTACATTCTTGTTTTTTCCTTTTTGCCGACGGAAGTATGTGCCAATTATATGCTGAACGGCACTGACTGAAATTGCCACAAAACTGTCGTTTGTTATAAATAGCTTATTTAATTGAGATTTTCTTGGGGTTTTTGCAGAAGTGTGAATAAAGCTGCAGCATTTTGAGCACACAGGCAGCACAGGCAGAGCATCCAGGATGCAAACCAGTTGGCAAAGAACTTTTTTACTTGGTTCCTCAACTTCAGACTCTCTCCTGGACTTTCATCTACTTTTTTCCCTTTGCAAGGCAGTTCTGCACAGCAGTGCTGGAAGGGTGGCTGCCCTCCAGCTCTCGTCTCCTGTGCCATGGCCCTTACACAGCCAGTACTTTTGGTGATACCAAGGCCTCCAGAGACTGAGTCAGCCCAGTAAACAGCATTATGGAAATGCTGAAGCACCATTAGGCTCTTACCTCCTACTATCAGCTCTGTAGGATGCAGCACAGTCTAAATGAAGGAAGAATCCAGCCCAGCAGCTCATATTTAGAAGGGGTTAGGGACTAATTTTCAACATTAGCATCTCTACATTGATACCTATATTGATATCTGCATCTACACTAGCAGTACTACATCTATTCTAGGGTGTTTCAAACACCACATCCTCCTCGTAGGTGATGTTATAATTTTTTGCTGTAATTTACAGACAGCACCTGCTCAGGTTTTGATGTGGGATCACTGTGGCAACTCGTATGAAACATTATGTGTCCGTTTGAACAATGGATTTAAAAACTGATGATGTTTCAAGACATAGAAATGTGACACATAAATATTTATCTTTATTACCCTTATTATTATGTTGGGAAAACTATTTTGTTACTAAGGAACTGCCTGTCATACAGGAAAAATACAGTGCTGTCTTGAAGCTTATGTACAAAATCTACGTTTCTTCATAGAAAGCTGTACATTCCACTCAGATTTTTATTGAAAAATAAGGAATACTGAGAAAAACCGAAAACTGTTTATGTATGCTAGCAGGTAACAGAATGAAGTGGCAGTAGAAAACAAATCAAAAGCCCTGAAAACTATACAGTACATTACTGCTAAGCAAGATATTGGATTGTAGGATGTAGTGCTACAGATTTCTAGGTCTGGCTCTTCTGCTACATCCATGACCTGAAGAAAGTAATTGCTCTCTCTGCACGTGCCTTTTGTCTTTTATATTGTGTCTGTTGTAAGTATTTACATTGCAAGTCCCCTGAGGTTAGCAAATATGGTTTAGCCTGCATTATAGCAAAGGAGCAACAAAGCAACAGCTAAGACTGCATCAGATATTTCTTGTGGGTTACGAATAAGAGTTGTAGCCTTTCTCTACAAAAATCCAGAAGAAAGTGAAGAAAACGGGACACAAGGAGTTGCAACTTTCTGTGCCGTTGTAGTTAAGTGGAGAATTACACCTAAAATATACAAAAATAATAAAAGCTATTTCTTTTAAATGGATTGATAAAGTTCTATATTTTATAAAAATATTTAACAAAATGTGTATACACTGCAGAAGAATCCCAAATACTAGTGGTAAAGATATAACTAAGAAATCATAAAATATATTAATATAAAATTATGGTGATGCAAATGTACTTATGTTTTCAGAAAACCACCTCGGTTTATTTCATGCATAAGATGTCTGAAAACTAGCCTGAATGTCCCCTTTAATGACAATAAATACTTCAGAAATTATACACATATCACTATGATTTCAGTAATTCTGGGAGGAGAAGGCTTCTTTTGCTCATCTATCATAAAAAAAGAATACACCCAGTTACTGAGAATTCAGATGGTTTTATGCAGACTCTCACACTACTTGCCAAAATCTAACATACCTTGCCTTAAATATTTCATTTAGGCTGTGGTTTGGAAAATAGATGCATGGAGTTACTTTAAGATGTCTCAAATTGCAGTAGGACACAGACTGCACCTCCCACCTGAGAGGTCTCTGTTTGGTCCCTGCACTGAAACTCTGGGTTCACCTGACATCCCCATGAGGTGCTCATTAGGTAATGATGATGAGACATGCCCTGGTGCGTGGCACTGTGGTGAGGAGACAAGAAGTCTGCCTTGCTTTATAGAAATTTGTGCTTTGACATAGTTTATTTCATGCTTAGCTACAAGATGCAAATATGCCCCTAATGGGAAATTGTAATGCTAGAACCATTTATGATCAGACATTCAAATAATTAACAAAAGTGGCTTCTCTGACAACAACCTCTTTCATCAGAAAGACATGCCATGGCCTTTATGTCTAGAAAACAGGAGTTTATAAGGCAACTATACTTTAAAGAGATGCAGGTGATGCTAATAAATGAAAATGTATATTATACTTTGTTTAGGAGAAAGATTTCAGGAATAAGACATTTTAGGGTCAACTCTCCTGTGCAAAAACAGCCTGTAACATAAGTGGACTACAGAAATGGTACAATTTTCTCACAGAGAGTCTTTTATTCTCCAAATCCTTCCTATTAGTCTTCAAACTTCACGAAACAACATTAATGGATAGAAAAAAATTCTCCAGAGATGCAGCCTGCTGTTATCTGTGGCCATCATCCTTGCATTCTGATTCCTGGGGCATTTCTTCATGACCCCTTCACTCATGGCACTGCCATAAGCCAAACTTCCACACTGGGCAGTACAGATACATTGGCTCACCCAGAAAGCCTTTAGAAAGGCTCCAGCTGGAGTTGGACTGCTGATGCTCCCATGGGACACAGGGGACACCCACAGCCTGACAGAGGAGGAAGGATGAGCACTCTCACCATCAGTAAGTAGCCACTTTGCTCACAGGTTAACATGATTTAACTCAGGTCAGCAGCTGAGCACAATGCAGCTGCTCACACACTCTCCCACTAGGGAAGGGCAGGGAGAACTGGGAGGGTAAAAGAGACAAAACTCCTGAACTGAGACAGAGACAGTTTAACAGCTGAATAGAAAATTTTAAATGAAAAACAAACAAACAGGCAAAACAACAACCAAGAAACAGAGCAGGAAGTAAAGCCTGAGAGAAACAAGNATCAGTAAGTAGCCACTTTGCTCACAGGTTAACATGATTTAACTCAGGTCAGCAGCTGAGCACAATGCAGCTGCTCACACACTCTCCCACTAGGGAAGGGCAGGGAGAACTGGGAGGGTAAAAGAGACAAAACTCCTGAACTGAGACAGAGACAGTTTAACAGCTGAATAGAAAATTTTAAATGAAAAACAAACAAACAGGCAAAACAACAACCAAGAAACAGAGCAGGAAGTAAAGCCTGAGAGAAACAAGTGGTGCAAAAGAAAGTAGTTGCTCATCACCAGCTGACTGTAATGTAATTCATGTTTCTTCAGAAGGCATAAACCTTTTACAGCTTTTCTGAAATACTTCCTAATACCCATCAGGAAGAGTGAGGAGGTTAATATATGCTCATAACACTGATCACTGATACATGTAACCAACACGGAATACGGAATACTTGCATTAACTGGAGAGTTCATTTTGAAATAGTCCTCCAGAAACTTTCTTAGCAAATTGAGACTTCCTATCTAAGAGCTTGTAAGAAAGGGAAAATAACTTGTTAAGTGGCAATTTAAGAAATACATTTAGAAAGACTGTTGAAAATTGACTGAATAAACGAAAAAGATGCTCTGAGAAATCTGACCACATTAAAAAAAGCATTTGCATGTACTCCATAGGTTTATTAAAATGGATTGTGTATTCAAGAGCTGTATATCTCATCAAGATTAGCAATGCAAAGAGAAAAGTTCCTTTTGAATTTACTTACTCCTGAAGGAGATGCTTTTCTCCTTTCATCACTCACTGTGGCACATTCTGTTCCCCTCTGCAGGCAGACAGCTAAAGAGGAAAAAGAATAGAATAAATCAGAACAAATCAGGAGCATTACTTTCCACTTCTTGCTGCTTGGCCATGTGCTCCCATCTCTCCTGTGCCGTTATTTCCAGTATGGATGTTTTCTTGTTCTTGTATCAGCATTATTCTCTTTCCTCCTCACTGGAAACCTCTGCTACTTCTGGTTGTTGCTCCTGCAGCGAGGTCGAACCTCAGGTCCTAATGGTGACTGCCTATGCCTCACAAAAACATCCTTGACATCCTTCCCACTGGGTTAGCAATAGCCAGTAAAAGCAACTGAGTCAAAAACTAGGAGAAGGGGCAAGCACAGTTCTGTGCTGTCTGGAAAACCTTATGAAATGGTCTGTAGAGAGAATGATTGACCTGTTATAATGGGATACTATTATATCCACCTTACTGCTCTGAGCTATGCCACATCACAGGTAAGCTTTCTGTGATATAGCCTAAAATACCAACCTAGACACCAGTTTCCAGCATTTCTGGGGCTCAGTGTTCAGCAGGTGCTGCAGACTTATTCCACCATCAAAATTATTCTCTCTTTTTTTCCACTGATTTTTGAATATAGGTGTTCAGAATGGACTTTATTAAAAATGCCTTATTAATTGAAACACATTAAAAGCAAGGCACTATATTAAAAATAGGATTAAAGTTACGAATATCCAATCCCTGTAAGTAACCTTAAACAGAATTCTGCACAGGTGAACATTGTCAGCAGGAATTGGCTCAGACTAACACCAGCAGTTTCCCTATTCTGAGCACTTACAGATGTGCAAGATGTACAGAGATGCTGATTCTTTTTACATATACAGATATGGGGGGAGGAGGGGGGCATGTATATTATCTGATATCCCTTGAAATTAGCTTCAAGACATGATCAACCCCATGGAAAAATAAAAACAGGAGTTAGGTCTGCAGGTGAACACAAGACCCTTCCTAACTTTGCGACTCTCGCAGAACAAACCAATACAGCAACACTAAATTTTCAGACCTAGAGAAGTTAACTCTAAACTGCATTCTTCTCAAGTGAATGATATATCCTCAAAAATAAACCTTAAGGCACCAAGACAAAATGATCACACTCTTTTCCCTAAATTTAGACCACCTGTAGCCAGCAAATATGTACAGATTCCCTAAGGCCTTCGATTTCTAAAATCAGTTTGTGACTCACACAGACACTCGCACCAGGCACATGCTGAAAGGGAGCTGTGCAGAACACAGCAGTAAAAAAGACATCCAAAAATACTCAGACCTTGGCCTTGTATATATTTATGTAGAAGCTGCAATAAACAAGCTTTCTTATGTGCTTTGATGTGCACAGTTCTCATGTACCAGCCATGAGGAGAGGGTTTTCTGGGTTTGCTTAAAGATATTTTAAGATGGAGATATATCAAACGACAGAATCTGTGTTCTGTGTCTGCATAAGCTCCCTCAAGTTTATGGGTGAGGCTATTTCCCCCTTCTAGAAAGCATTAGGAAACACCCTCTAGAAAATCCCAGGCTTTCTGTGTTCACTGGGAAGCAGACATTACCCTTCAAAGAACAGGACAGAGAGGTTGCCACAATCTTACCTGAATCATACACTGTCAGTGAAACCAGAAGCAAGGTCAATATATTTACAACTCTGCCCATTTTCCTGTGAGCTGAAAAGATGAGAATCGCCTTCCCAAGTTTGCCCTTTGGTGGGAAGATCATTCAGCTCAAGAAACGCGTCTGAATTTTATGAGGTTTCCTGGATATGTACCTTGGACTGAAATCAGCTTTCACTCCCCAGTGTTATTTATAGCACAGTCACAATAAATAGTGGCTGCAAGTAGGATGGGAAGGGAAGGAAAACAACATTACTAAAATATATGGCTCTGCTAACTCCAGGAACGGGTTGGTGGCTCTCCTTTCCCTCCTACTGACAGAGCATCCTGGTTTGGCTCATGTCCTCTGCCACCACATTTTCCTATTTCCCTTGGAACCTTTTGTCAGTCTGTTAGCAACCAGTAACTACTTTTGGATGGTTTCTTCTCACATTTCTGTGCAACGGCCACCTGTCACAGCACAAACAAAAGCATTCTAATTCCTCAAATCTGCCAACTAACATTCCTGAGGTTTTTTAAGCTGTAAGGGACAAGCTGAACCTACATGCAAACAACAGCAAAACGGAAAAGTTTTAGCTTGAGTTAGTTGCCTTCAACTTCCCAGTATAAAGGAATCTCCTCTGGGTTCCCTTGTGACAATAGACTTGTGAAACCACCCAGAAGAGTAGGAATGAGATGTTGAAACAGGAAGGCAAAGAAGAGGTTCAAAGAGAATAGAAGGCTCCTTCAGCAGCTGGACCAACTTCAGACTGAGATCTGAGAAGTATCAGCCAGGATGTGGCCCTCCACTGCCGGTGGCAGGCACAGTCATGCATGCCCATGCTCCAGTAACGTGCCAAACCTGCCTAAGTGAGCAGGAAGAGAGCAAGGTGAGCTTTCTGCTGGCTCCTGAAAGCAAGCACCCAGCATGCATGAGCAGCGTCTGACATAAACGCCATTAAGATAGAGAATGTGTTTGCTCTTTGCCCACAAAGAAACAAGCAAGGTATGCTAATGAAAGGTCTATGGGGGAAAAGCAATTTATTGTGGGATTCAGAGGCCAGGGTAGAAATCCTGCCTGTCTTCTTGTAGTTCTAAAGTCAGCTGAAATTCATGGGACACACTAAGTGAAGTAAGAATGATACAGCAACTTAGAAGCAGCACAAAGTACAGAAGGTCCTCCTTGCATGAAAGCAGAATAAAGCCTGTACTGTACTATGCCATTGCTATGTATGTAGGCATGTAATGGGAGGATGCAAAGATTACATTATCAGTTGTTTTCTCTAAAGACTTTGAGATAAAGACAGGAAAACTCCACCTCCAATTTTTCACTGTAACTACAGGAATAAAGATTATTTTGGCTATTTCTTTTTTCAAAAAACTCACCTGCTACCCATGCCCCTCCACTCTTGAAAGGCTTTGGTACATGTATATGCCCAAGATCAAAACCAAGTCACAGCCTTTATCTTCTCTTTCGGAATAGAAGAAATTTGGCTCTAAAAATACATCTCTGGGTGCTCTTTACTCAGAGCTCTGATCATGGGGTTCATACAGTGTGACTCTAAACAGTCCCTTGGAGATTTATACTCTGTTTTCTAATGCTTCTGTGTCATTGCCCAACCTGTTACTTCGGGGCACAGATTCACTGGAATACAGCTGGCTGTGTGATTTTCAAAGCAAGATAATCCTTATTTGCTAACTTACTGAACAGTCACATGCAAGTTCTGGTTTTTCCTCTAAATTTCCTGTAAAATAATGAAGATCCTATTTTGTCCAAAGGCCAAACTGGCTTTGTCTATCTCAAAAATGTGACATAAGCCTTTCTATTCTGCCCTAAGTTCCCTCTAACCAGCATAAAGAGATGTGTTTGAAATTCCAAAGACTCTTGTTGGAATACCTGTTCTGTGTCTTTAATACACTTTTCCATTTTTCTTATTCTAATAATCATCAAAAACTTTAAAATTGTTAACTTAATTTCCTACTCCATGTTTCTGAAAAAGCCCATTATAAAATAGCTACAGATAGGGATGCTTGCTTAGGATACTCAGGCAACTTCTAATACTGTCTACATGGCTGGAATTTTCAACAACACTTAGCTGTTTTCAAGACCCTCTTCTTTTGACTCTCTACTGCTAAAATATCCACTAAACCTGATCTTGAATATCTTGTGTGTTTTGCCTCATCTTCTCTTAAGAGGATCTGTAATTTCCCTTCCTTTTCATTAAAGCCAGTGTGGAAACAACATTAGAACAATCCAAACACAGGTTTGAAAATGGTGTTATAACACAAGAAAATTCAGCCCACATTCAGCACTCCTAACAACAATTTAAAAAAATAAAATAAAAATAAAAAGAAAAGGAAAAGAAAGAAAAAAAGAAAAAAGAAAAAGAAAAAGAAAAAGAAAAAGAAAAAGAAAGAAAAAAAAAAAAGGGAACTGTTATGCCTTCAAAATGGGTAATGAAACCTTGGGCCCCCTAGCATTACAGAATTGACATAAAGTCAACTACTGGATCATATAAATTATCTGTGGTGGCTTTTCCTATTAATCCATACATTACCACCTTCACAGAGAATAAACCAAATAAATCCACAAAAAAATGCAACACAGTACTGAGTGACGTAGATGTCCCAAGTACCCAACTGCAATAATACTCCCATTCCTTCATACACACACTCATCAAAATGAACATCATGGAATTCAGCCTTTTGAAAACCTTACTTCATAAATAAATTACTAAAATGAATTAAAGAATATTAAATGAAGTGTGGAAAAATTCAACAAAAGAAAGGTGAAATCTTTACCCTACTGATATTAATATCCAAGGTAATGCTGGTTTCCATGAAAACATTATTTATATGCTGATGTTCTGGGAGTCTTTCCCCACTGTTACATCTTTTTTATTTAGAGAGATTCCTGAGAATGAAATACCTTTTAATGCAGTGGAGTGTTAGATTTCAGTGTCATGCATTCATAGGTGTCCCATCCAAAAGCAAATCTATGAATACAGGCAAATTACATGGTTCCCTTTAGGCTTCGGTTCCATGAAAGCATTGATTTGCTAGAAATTAGCTTTGTGCTTATGCGTGTTGTAATTTTGAAACTGTTGTTTTTTGTACAAAAAGTGCGTGCTTTTCTTATCTACATTCCTGAAGGAAGGTTGCTTGCAAAGTATCTTTTCCTGATGAAATACTTTGTCAGACACATAGCGAAGCCGAAAGCAGGACATAGACACTTTCCTAACCCAATTGTTTCCCATAGATTTGGCAGTCTTCTTTAATAGCTGTGTCTGTTGGTGCTTTTTATAATATTTCTCAGAAAGGAAACTTAATTCTGAGGCTAGACATATCCACAGAGATTTGTCATCAGCTCCCTGGCGTGCTTGCTCCGAGCAAGCAGTTCTGTCAATGCTGACACGAGCAAAGAATAATGTCTCAGGCTGACAGAGATACTATACACTGTTTGTTAGCTCCCTTCTGCATGTATAGGTCAGCCTCATGGATCATTATACTTGTGAGAGGAGCAGAAATAATTAAGGTCTTTCTAAGATGGAATAAAGGCCCGTATTTATTGCAATGATACAATGCACAGGGTAAAAAGATAACATGCCCTGCATTATTTCTAAGGAAACAGGGCTGTTTTCAGCAACCAAATTATTCAAAAACAGGCAGGGGCTTTGCAGGAAACCAGGGTGACTGCCAGCCTTTCCTTGTAGCAGCAGGGAAGTTAGGCAACCTAAGGAGAGAAAGTTTTTACACTTTGCAGAAAGCTCTGGCTACAATGAATGTGTTTGCCCCGAAATACTTAGGTTTCATCACATTACCATTTTTTTTCTGTGAAAATCACTCTGAGGAAAATGTTATTCTTTTTCCATTTCATGCCACGCAGCCAAGTCATTAAGGATCTTCACACTCAAGAATTATTTTAGTCCCTCACCATATGAAATGTTTCCTGTTTAAAACGAAGTGGGCTGATAAGAAGGCAGTAGAATATTAATGCCAATATATAATAGTATGTTAAGTGAGATATTAGGTAACAAAGGGTAGTTACAATTAACATGTGACTCAGTTTTGTGTAATTGGGAGGTAACATGAAAGCATGCCTCCAAAGCTAATATAATAAAACACACAAGCTCCTTTGAAGCTTTTTTCCTTGCACTTGTGACTTGTGAAAATCTTCCAGCTGCGACACAGACTGAACATAAATCAAAGTCTGATTTACAAAGAAGAGCAATTAGAAATTGTGGGCCCCATTTGTATCTCACTTGTTGTGCCCACAAAAACAAGGTAACTCTCCTTTTCGGAAGAGAAATGGCAGATATCTGCCTGCTTCTCTGACTGCCAGTGTCAGAGTGAGCCCTGAAAGCTCTGTCTCTACCCTTGCCATTTTTTATTTTAATGCAGAGAAGTGCAGTGGCAGCTCTGGGAGGAACTTAAAAGCTGAGAAATTAAATAATGCTGAGGCACTTTTCCAATGAAAGCAATAACGAATTCAGGAAAAAAAGAGACTCCTTATCTTGAAATGCTGTAAAAATATTAGCGTATATTATCAGTGTAATAGAAGTGTGCTGCCTATTCCTTTGAAACTGCTTCAAAATGTTCACTCTTCCAATCAACCAGTGAAAACTGCTGCAAAATTATCGCTAGAAAGGCCTGTAAAATAGAAGCATTTTCTTATTCTTCACCAAGAAACTGGATATGCCAGTGCTGCCATGAGCTATGTTTTGTGTAGAAATATGAAGGTGTGCATGAGCTAGGCTTTGTGTGGCACTCCAACAACCCAGGTCTCTCCCAAAGTACCAGCTTGCTTATTCGGGGTCCCACTTCTCTGACTTCATGCAGGGCACCCACAGCATCTGTAACTTGGGAGTGGGGCTGTTAAAGAAATGTAAAGGGAGATCCTCTATGTACTAAATACAGTGTATCTAATTCACTGAATAAACACGAGAGGCATCAGAGTCATTCCCTTTTCCACATCTACTCAGAGGAGTCCTGAGAGGTAAAACAAGGACAAACATGAAAAATTTTAGTGTCACCCATTTTGTTTCTCTTTGGCTTTTTATGCCACTGATAGTAATTACCAATCTCTAAGACCTTCAATGCTGTATTTGTAGTTACTGCCTTCCTTAAAAATTCATACACTCTGCTTTCATCATCAATACATTGCATAGATGTATTTTTTGCTGTGGCATATGTCCTTATTAGGGAAAAGTCCCCCTTGAAGAATACCTTGCTTTCTGCATAGAGCACACTGAATTTCAGATGGTGCTTAGTTTTTGCACAAATCTGTTCTGCAGCCACAGAGCAGTCTCCAAGGAAATGTTTGATTCTGTAGCAGTGAGTTCTGTACTTGCAGAGAATTGATCTGCTGTGCCTGAGGAGTGAAGTGGTCAAGCACGATGATGATCCTTCAGGTGAAGTTTTAACCACTTAGAGCTGGGTCACTGATGATTTCAAAGATACAGAAGATATCTAAAATATTCTGTGATAGACAGCTTAATGAGGAACTCATAGTAGCTTATGCAGCAAAATCCTGTGCTAGCTGTTATTTTCTTAACTCTGGTGGCTCTGTGCCCAGATGTATCTTGGTGCTGCTGGGAGGTGATAAAGGCAAGCATTACCAAGTCCTTTCAAGTCTCTGCTAAACCACAGCCCCCCAGAAGTAAGTTATTATGATTTAATTCCTGTATATGATAGCACTTAAGTCATGGGATTGGTGTTATATCTATGAATAATGCAAGTTTATTTAAAGGAATGGAAACAGACCAGATTATTTAAAAGACACTGACTTCCAGGGGTGAATATAATTTTTTCCAAATGTCTTCATCTGTTAACAGGGCTGTAACCAGAAGCACAAGGAAATACTAGTTTTGTTATGTACTATGAATGACAGAGAAGTTGCTGTCTACCAGCACTCCCATTGCTTCTCTCTCTCCATTTCTTTGCTGTTCTTCAATGTCTTTCCATGCTCCATTGGCTCTCTCTTATAGTCCTGACAAAATGCTAGGAGTATTCTTCTACAGGACTGCGCACTTTCTTCTGACATTTTTTTTTAATTATTATATTACTCTTCTAGACAGAATGGGGAATGAAAAAACTTTTCCTTCTCGCATTTTCTGCACCTTCTCAAAAGAGCTGCCATATGGATGCCACCTTCCCAGACAGGGGAAGGAAATATTTGGACAGACAGGAGCAACAACAGGAAGCATATTAGGTCCCTTTTTTTGGTGAAAGTAGAGGATTGGAAAAAGGCAGGACAAGGTGTTTAAAAAAAATCAACATCTTCCAGGTCAATATTACAGCATTTGCTGCTGAATGTTTTATGGCAGTGCTACCAGTGTTGGGATACCAGCTGAATGTCAATGATTTGTTGTAAATGCTCCATCATGGCAGTGTTTACAGTGTTTTCTGCTTTGACCCAGTTGTTCTAATGAAAGGCTCTAACGGAAAGTGTGTCATTCGTGTCTATAGGCTCCACAAGATACCATCACTGCTTCAGAAGATCTAGTATCAGTGGCTGGTGCCTTTATCTCTACTGATGATACTTAATAACACCTCCTGGCAGGAGCAGAAAGACGTCCAGGCTTCATTGACTCTATTTTCCCCTTGGAAAGCATTGGCTTTCCAAGTTTTTCCAACTTTTCCAAGTTTTGGCATTTTCAACTTATTGCAAAAGCAGCTTTACTCATTTCTTATGAAGTTACTGAGAAGGCTTCATCCATGAAATGAAAAACCTTCCATTAACCAAAATTGTTTTAAATATGGGAAGGAAATCTTAAAGCATGAGCGTTTTTCTGAAGGACATTGCCTTTGAATGGGAAAACCACAAGAGCACCTCTCTTATGACGAAAGGCTGAGAGCATTGAGTCTGCTCTGCCTGGAAAAGAGAAGGTTTTAGGGTGACCTAGTTGTGGTCGTTCCAGTATCTGAAGGGAGCCTACAAGAAAGATGGAGAGTGACTATTTACAAGGGCCTGTAGTGACAGGACAAGAAGGAATAGCTTCAAACAGAAAAAAGTAGTTTTAGATCAGATATTATGAAGAAACTCTTCACTGTCAGGATAGTGAGGCACTGGAACATGTTGCCCAGAGAAGTTGTGAATGCTCCATCCCTGGGAGTGTTCAAGGTCAGCTTGGATGGATTCTGAGCAACCTGTTCCAGTGAAAGGTGTCCTTGCTCATGGGAAGAGGGTTGGAACTAGATGATCTTTAGGATCTCTTCCAACTCAAACCATTCTATGATTCTAAGTCTCATTGTTTCATTTCATGATACTTCCACATCCTGAAACACAATGTGTGAACTGACCCTAATCAACTGGCCAGCTTCATTTTCAACATTTTCTTTCTCAGTCATTCTCTGACAGACCTTTTATTAATGAAGCCCAGCTCAAAGGGAGCCAGATGTGACGTTTTTTCCTTCAAGATTCACACGATTAATTGAAAATAAGGTAAAAAAATTCCATTCTTGCTACTGATTTTTAGTGTAAATTTTCTGTTTTTTTTTTCTGGGGATTATCTAATCCCTTTTCCTATGGGCAATATACTATTTCTGATTCCTAAAATAAATCCATGACTTTTTCAAGGTTTATTTGGGGGCTCTTTTTGCTTACTTGGATTTTCATTAACATCTGATCAACCTACCCTTGAAAGAATTTTCCATCTGAAATGAAAATTGGTTACTGTCTTCCTTAATAGGAATGTACATCAATGAAATGGATTATTTTGTATACACAAAGTCTGGGCCTGTGTCTAATGCAAACATCAGATCTGAGCTCCAGTTCTGTCTTTGCTTGTATGACATTGACATGAGAGCTAAATCAAGATGGAGGGGACAAAATCTGGGCACAGGTCTTTCAGAAGAGCAGTGCAGAGTTCAGTAGAGGTGACAGGGCTCTACTGAAGCAACTTTGAGATGACGGGTAAGTTTGACAGAGAAGGGAAACCTTACTGACTGTAGAATCGTTCTGGAAATGAGGGTAGACATTGCCAATGCATGACAAATATCCCTGTCAGCTAGGAACTGAGAATGCTGCAGAGAGAAAAACATGCTGGTTTTGCTCAGTCTACATTTTTACACCTAAAATTCTGCATGCGGTAGCAATACCCACGAGTTACAAGGCTACCAACATGCCTGGTGTTTTGGATAGAGTCTTTGCAAATGCCAAGGGTGAGAAGCTGAAGTGATTGGTGACAATACCACCAGGCATATTCATCTATTTTAGTTCGTCTTATCATTTCTCACCTCTGTGTTATTCCTGTGGCTGTACTTGCACTTGGCCCTCATTGAGGCCAACTCATGGCAGTAAAGTTATGCTAGTGCTAAGACAGAGGCACAAAGGTCTGGCTCTGTTACCGAGTACTTTCTGAGTGCATTCACATCTTCATGGCAACATCAAAGATGTTTTGGAAATGTCAGAGAAGAAAAAGGGGAAATATTACAAGTGGTTTATGCTGTTCTGCAATTTTGAGCATTTTGAAAAAGGGGAAAATTAAAAAAAACTGAGAAGATTCATTGAACATCAATATTCATAATGGTATTTTGGCTTGAATCCTCTTGGCTCTTGGATAACTTAAGGTCAACTGTTGGCAATCAGGATGGTCTTGCCTTGCCTCTCCCTCCGGGGACAACTGCTTTCCTTCCTGGTCACTTCTCTGCTTTCCCAGCCACTTCGGGTTTGTGTTCATAGGCCCAATGGTGCTAGTGCCACCCTTAATAGGGTCAATTCCAGCTTGGTCACATCAAGGCAAGGAAAAGTGTCTCTCTTGGGCACATTGACTGTACTGGCTTGAAATGCATCCCTTATAAAGTTATATAAGCAGGGAGATCATGTAGGAGGAATAGAAATAATAAGGTGTTAGGATGATTTTCTGAAGCTAGTCTTCACCTCAGCTCCCACAGAAACACAGAAATAAAAGTCCAATTTCCTCCATAGATAGAGATCATTGAGGGCAGAAAAGTTACAGAATGAAAAGAAACATTTCCACTAACTGCTGTTGGCAAAAGTGATGCTGAAATAGAAAAAGAGTTATAGCCCCAAAGGGTGTATGGTCAGCATTAGGTGAAAACTATGCTCAGCATTAGGTGAAAACTTTGGTCAGCAAAGAGATGATGTAGCACAAAAAGAATAATATGTTTGCAGACTGTGACAACAGGAAGAACATGCCTGGCTGTACAACTAGGATGGAAGGGGAAAAGCTGAAGATCTTCCTCCTCTTTAGATAATAGATTCAATAGGTTTAGTAGATAATACGTTCAATAGATTAGAAATAATTTTTAAAGGTTATAAACAGCTCATATTTCCAGAATACCCCTAATATATGTTCAGAAGCATGAAATAGTCAACATTAACCAATTGGTCCCATCTTATGGCAAGCTTGATATTTACATTCACATGATCGTATGCATTAATATTTTTTGAAAGTTACATTGATTAGTCCAATATCTATATAAAGACTAAAGGGCAAGAAATAATGTCATACCCCATTTCCTGACCCATTCTATCCATAGAGTGATAGAGCAGAGATAAAGAGTTACAGCCTAAATTTTATTAACTGTAAAAGAGGTGATTTATTCTTAGCATGATAAAATTGTCAGTGATAACAATGGCTTAGAGAAACAGCCACACTGAGAGCATCTATTGCTGTTATTATCTTGGTGCATTTGTGTAAAACCTCACAGAATGGGAATTTCTTCTGCTCTGAATTAAGAGTAAATTTGAGTAATATTGTGAACTGCATTCATTATGGTATACCCTGGATATCAAAGTGAAACGAATAGTTGTGCTGTGGATAGTGAAAATTTAGTGAGCTTAGTCTGCTGAGGAATTGAGCTAGGAATTGTTCACCCTCTAGACTTGAATCTTGCTTGAAACACAGCTACAGCACCCCAGCAATCTTCCCGTTCCTTATCAAATAGTATTTTCACTTTCCTAATATTACCTTTACTTACTTTATCCATTAGACAGCTTGAGAAGTACAACACCTTAAAAAATTCCCAAACTAGATATTACAATAATTTAGCAAAATTTTAGCAAAATTGGATTGAACAATCTTAACACCAGGCCAGTATTCTCCTCCCTTAGCTGTGTGTGAAGTTTCCTCCACGCTGTGTGACCCTACAAGGTCCAGCATCATGTCTCATACAACTACAGATCCACTTCAAGCACCACTTACTTCTAGCCATAGCACTACTATTTTCTACTAGATTAGCTACTAAATGGCAGGGCAGCAGCGCTGCTTACCTTGGCAACTTACGAAATTAAGCATGTGACCAAAATGCTTTATCATCTTCTCGGCAAACAACCAAATTTGAAGCCTATAGTACCTTCTAGCTGAACGCCATTGCCACTGAACCATTTTATCAGCACTGGGAATCAGTCATTAGTTTCTCCTTCATAACTTGGTTAATTTGTCTGGAGTCACAAGTTTTTGGCATTCATCCTTAGCTGATTAAACATCCCTCTCAAATTTACACAGAAGAACCTGCATTAATACTGCTTAATTATTATCACTATAAAATACTACTAAATTGTCATTTACCATTTGTGCTACCACTTCAGCTGCTTTCAGAGGGACTGGAATGTTGCTCCAGGAGAGAAGGACAGGTGATTATGGAGAGTCCTACATTAAATCAACCAGAATATTGTCATGGAACTACTGTACTTAATTCAAGAATATCCCAGATAATTTGTATGTACACCTACAACACTGTCTGATTCCACAGGCCATTTTTATTTCATATCTTTACCCTTTCATTCTTGGCTTCCTACCGGGAACAAAGACTGTGGTCTTTGGTTAACTCAATTTTACTTTGACAGGGGGGAGGTGGGGGCAGGTGTTGAAAACAGGGTACTTTTCTCTGATGTTGCAAGGTCCTACAACTTTTCTGATGAATCCTGAACTTCCTTGATGTTGTAGCTTTTCTGATTCTCAAGGAATCATTTAAGATGTCTTTCATGGGCACTTTTATTGCCATTGAAGTAATTTTAAAACGCTGTAACCTAGTCCTTAAAAACCTTCTGAGCAAGGTTTAGCTGAAGAATTCTTAGGAAGAGGCTTGATTTCAGTGACTATTTCAAATTTTCAAATGGTAGTGAAAGGGAAGGTATTCCATTCTTCTCCCATCATAAATCACATTTATTGTCACCTGGAAATTACCTTGTGTTTCTATGGTAGGAATTTATTCAGCAGTCTGCATGCAGCACATGGCATTGCAGAGTTCATCCTAATAGCTGACAGAAAAAGCCTCTGGATACATCTGTCAGTGTAAAAGGCTGCACCCCATCAGGCTATAAAACCAGTGGTTTTACTGAGGAATGTAATTTTCCCTTCATACAAATGTGTCAAGATAAGTAGCACAGTAAATCACCATTTGCAGTTTCATCTGAGACATTTCAGCAACACCAGCTTGTGGTCCATTCCCTATTCCACCCACACAGCAGCTTTCCTGGAGATAACCCTTCCCACACCTACCTAACTTTACCTAATTACACATTTTTAGGACAAGCACACAAGGACTGGAAGTTCCTGGTCCCTCCCATGGGCATCTAGAAGCTGCTATCTGCTTCGGGAAGATGCCATGGAGAGTGGTGCCTTCTGGTCACTTCATTCCCAGAAGGGTTTTGACCTTGGCTTTGAACCACTGGTGGTGAGACTCCATATGATATATGCTTCCCAGCAGGAACATGGCAGGAATGCAGAAAATCCTTTCATTCCTGAGGACTGAAAGAGCTCCAGGACTTGTCTTTGTAGAAGGAAATAGTGTTTATAGAGTTAGTAGCTGCTTATAAAATCCTGCTCATCTTAGAGGCATCAAACCTCTAGTGATAAAATGCATCAAGTGATAAAATCTGCAGCCAAGAGTGGTAAAGTTCTGTGGCTTCTCCAACTGATTGACAAACTTTTTTTTCTCCCATCTGCTCATCATTGAGTGGGAAAAAATCTAATACACTTCCTGAAAGGGGTTTGTGCCCTCTCAACTTTCTCCATCTCTCCTGGCTGGTGATGTCTGTGCAACATACTCTTGGGATTACCTTCTTCTGAATGAAGATATTTGTTTACCTGTTGTGTTTACAGACAGCAATCAGGTCTTCTTTCATTCCTCTTGTGCTAGACTAAGCAAATCACACTTTTTATCTTTTCCTGTGTGGTGCATTTTCATTCTCTTCCCTTCATCATCTCAGCAGATAGTCTTTGAATCTGCTTTTATGTCAGTCACCAGTTTTGCAAACAGATGAAGAGGATGCTCAAAGCAGTCCAAAGGAGGAGTTTTCAAAGAGGTTTGCTAAAGTGCTAAAGCAGGGATGTCCATCCTGTTATGCAGAGGAACTCAGAGATGGTCGACCTGTCCTGCTGTGTGTACCCAAGCCTGAGTGCATTTTTCCTGCACTCCAAATGGATCAGGAACCATGTAGCTGTATTAATGCAGCACCAAGCCTGCACTGCTATACCCCTGACTCTCAACATAGATTCTGGGAAGATACTGAGTTTTAGCTGCATCTTCTGTCCACCTGAAGGAGACTATGTAGACTCACAGTCTCAATGGAGAAACCCTCCATAAATATAGAAGCATATTAGCACTTCACAAAAGCTCTGGCTCTTTAGCATATAAATATCACAGACAGATTTGAGTATCACAGAAGTGTCACTTCTGAAAACAGGTCTTGGCTAATCCCTCCACAGCAGCTAGTAGACTCAGAATAAAACTACCATTATATATTAAAGTTGTACTGTAATGGGGAATAATAAACTGCACAGACTACTTTTAAAAATACATTTCCATTACATATCCAGATTCTCTCTTGGTTTGGGTAGCATGCAAAAGCTTGACAGAAGTTGGACCTTCTTACCAGCAGTACCAATTTACCCTTTACTTGAGCAATTATAGATTCTACTGCAGTTGAGCCCCCCTTTCATTTCCAGGTTCTTACAAATGCACAATCCAGAAGTAGCAATGTAACTCAAAAATAACACTAAGCCGTTGTACATGAAATTTTCCACATCAGGATAATATTTAACATTATTAGAGGCAGGGAAGCAAATAAATAACAAAAAAGAACTGATTTTCTTGGGATTTTTTCCATATTTTTGTTAGTGTCATGCCATCATTTTCAACATTGGATTGAAAGACTAGGTTACAATTTATTGTCTGAGCGAAGATGAATTTTTTCTTATCCTGTGGCCACAGAAACTACACGCCTGTCAGTTTCACTCCAGTGCCTGGTAAAGTTATGGAGAAGATTATTCTGAGAAGTGTTGAAAAACACCTGAAACACCACACAGTCATCGATCACAGCCAGCACGGAGGAAAGTCATGAAGGGAAGTTTCTTCATGAGGGGAAAGTCCTGCTGATCAAACCTGATTTCTTTTCATGACAAAGTAACTCACCTAGATCAAGGGAAGCCAGTTGACGTAATCTTTTTGGATTTCACTAAAGCTTTTGATACTGTTTCTCACAGGACCCTTCTGGACAAAATGTCCAGCACATGGATGGATAAACACATCATGGGGTGGGTGAGCAACTGGCTCATGGTTTGAGCACAGAGGGTAACAGTGACATCAGACTGGTGAGCTGTCACTAGTGGAGTTCCACAGGGCTCCATCTTTTGCCCTGTGCTCTTCACTGTCTTCATAAATTACTTGGAGGCAGGACTGGAAGGGACACTCAGCAAGTCTACAGATGATACAAAACCGGGAGGAGCTGTTGACTCCCTCAAAGGCAGGGAGGCCCTGCAGAGAGACCTCAACAAAATAGAGGACTGGGCAATCACAACCATGTGAGGCTCAACAAGGGAAAGTGTCAGATTCTGCACTTGGGATGGGGCAGCCCTGGATGTTTGCACAGCCTGAGGAACGAGATGCTGGAAATCAGTGCCATAAAAAGGGACCTGGGAATCCTGGTTGATGGCAAGTTGAATCTGAGTCAGCAGTGCCCTGGCAGCCAGGAGGGCCAACCTTGTCCTGGGGGGCATCAGGAAAAGCATCACCGGTGCTCTAGGGAGGGGATTGTCCTGCTCTGCTCTGCACTGGGGCAGGCTCACCTTGAATATTGTGGCAGTTTTGGGCACCACAATATAGGAAAGATATTAAGCTATTGGAGAGTGACCAAAGTAGGGCATGGTGAAGGACTTTGAGGGGAAGCTGTATGAGAAGCAGCTGAGGTCACTTTGTGTGTTCAGCCTTGAGAAGGGCAAACTGAAGGGAGACTTCATTGCATTTACAACTTCCTTGTGACAGGGAGAGAAGAGGCAGATGCTGATCTCTTCTCTGTGGTGACATGACAGAATCTGAGGGAATGGCCTGAAGTTCTGTCAAGGGAGATTTAGATTGGACATTGGAAAAGAATTCTTCAGACAGAAAGTGGTTGAGTGCTGGAACAGGGTCCCTAGGGAAGTGGTCACAGCACCAAGCCTGACAGAGTTCAAAACATGTAGAGCCAGGAGTTGGACTCGATTATCCTTGTAGCTCTATTCTGACTTGGCATATTCTGTGATTATGTGAAATTGCTTGCATTGCCTGCAAGCCATCCTGGCTCCAAGAGAAAGTGAGCCAACTTGAGACCCTACCCCTCAGGCAGTGCTCAAGCTGAACACAGTCACTGCATTCAGCAGAGCAGCTGCGCATCACAATCACAGCTACAGAGAGCCAGACGGATGACAATATTTGGTGTCACTGAACGTTATTGCAGCACTGAAACTGAAAACAGGGGCAGTGTCCCTCCCCACCGCCCATGCTGTGCCACTGCTGGTTTTATCGGGATAAAGGCATTGCTCTTCGGTGAATTGCTGCTGAGGTTCTTGTCAGCATTTTTGCACTCATGACATGTGACAGACAAAATGTTCTTCTCTCCTTATAAAAGGTATGTAGCTATCATAGCATATATTATACTTAATCATAAGTATGAAAGATCTTTTCA
This sequence comes from Serilophus lunatus, assembly GCA_013399895.1. Taxonomy (NCBI): domain Eukaryota; kingdom Metazoa; phylum Chordata; class Aves; order Passeriformes; family Eurylaimidae; genus Serilophus; species Serilophus lunatus. The sequence continues at coordinate 75,071 of VXBA01002423.1, forward strand.
TTAAGACAATGTCTAGAATGTTCTTGTCTCCTGTGGCTGTAGCATTCCAGCTAGGGACCATCTGCTTCCCCTCTGTAAAGACCTCATGGGCTGTTTTCTTTAATTATGTGTCATTAATTTAACTGAAAACAGAATTTAACCCAGCAAGCCTGAAGTTTAAGTTACTCCAAAGAGTTAGGCAAACTGGCTCACTAATCACCAGTATCACTTCTAGACCAGCACGGCTGTAGCTCCTACAGTTCAGAGTCTCCTGATGGATGCAGGTGACAATAAAGTGACCACCACCCTGCAGAGTTTCAAATAGTTTAAGGCTATAGGCAAGGATAGGGTCAGCAAAGGAGGTGGCTCGAAATGCTCACATTTGTTGGGTCACCACTACAGGCAAACTGCAGTCCCTGCTGCTTCCACGTCCCATCCCAGTATCTCTAGGAGGGCAAACACCTTCCTCTGGGATAATCCCACTGATGGCTGCACTTTGCACTGATATGGAAATATGACTTGCTGCCATTTCTGAAGCTGGAAAACTGCAGCAGCAATATTTTCTTGTTTCTCAGCAGCTTCCCAAGGAGAGATGCTTGAATCTCCTGTTTTCACCTCTGACACAAACAGAGGAGAGGGCAATCAAACACCAATTTAAACCAAATTTTTCAAAGCTGGCTGCTAAAAAGCTATCTCACTAAGTGGCAAACCATCAGTAGAAGTAAGGCAGAGAAAGAAATAGGAAGAAGGAAATAATGGCATGCTGTCTGAATTCTGAAAAACAACAAAGGTAATTATGCTTCCTCAGAAATACATACAATTTCTTCATGAGCTATCAGGTGCTTTGGAAAGCTCCGCTATGACATGTACTCATAGGTGTCAGCATGCATGTTATTTTGACAAGGAATTCATGGAACTGTTTGTGTCATATTGAGCCAGGAAATAAAATTCTGTCTTTATTTGTTGCTGTCCCAAATTCAACTGGAATGACTTGGACTCTGCTCTCAGCAGCACTGAACAAGCACTGCTGGAGAGCAGCCAGACTTGGTCTGGATTTCTGTTAGGTGCAGAAACTGGCATCCCAATGCATGCCAGCTGCAACTGACAGGAGGAGGATAATAATAATAATAATAATAATAATAATAATAATAATAATAATAATAATAATAATAATTATTATTATTATTATTATTATTATTATTATTATTATTATTATTATTATTATTATTATTATTATTATAATGTTGTCAAGGTTTTGCTGTAAGCCACCTCACTGACAGCACATGATTCAAGAGAACAAGCCAAGGTCATGTACAAAGTTTCAGAGCACTTCCTCCTTTCCCTCATTGGATGCATAAGAAAATATGTATGTAGTGCTAGTAAGAAGAGCACATTAACAGAGCAAAATTTTTAAAATAAATAAATAAAAGAAAGAGAAATCACTTATCATCAAAAGAAAAATATTAAGACACAGTAACGAAAAGATCAATTCACTAAAAAATCAAACTCTATATACAATGTCAAAGTAAATCACTTCCCTGCTGCTGCTTGCTTCATTATTCAGAATTCAGCAGTTCACACAACAACACATCAAACTTACCACTCAAAAAGGATAAAATAAAAAGGGATATCACATGGTCTTTTTACAAGACAGTTCTGATCCGTGGAAGCTTGGCTGATGGGACAGACGCTGAAGATGTAGTTTCTCGGGGGATGTTTGCTGCTCCCAGAGTGGTGCTACTACCTTATGTTTACCCCTGTGAAATGTATGGAGTGACCTGAGTTTGTTCCTGCTGCTAAATCCCTTGCATAGCTGACACAGACCAGAGCAGAAGAGCATGAGGAACAGCATAGCTGGGACAAATGAATCTTCTGCCACCACGTGTGCCTGGGAAGAGTCATGGCAGTGTGGCAATGCTCAGGCTGTTCCCTCCTATGCTATGCCTGCTCCAAACATCAGCACAAGATCAGACCTTCCCAGCCCACTAGTCTGCTGTGGCACTGGAGTACTGAAAATTAAATATATTAAAATTCAGAAGCGAAAAGAGATCCTATATGTGTGCTTTGGGTATATTCAGGAGTATTAATATTTTATCTAGCAAACTGATTGCAATGTGCAAAGAGTGCTTGTGAGAACCAGTTGCCTGTGCCTGCTGTGCTGGGAAATACAGATGAGCAAAGTCAGATAAAACATGTACCTACTTCATCAGTTTTCAACCAGCCAAGGAACTAGGAAATAAAGGGAGCTGAGACATACTGCTCAATCTACTTGTAGCAACTCAAGCTCAGTTCCTCTGGAGATCATGGCAGATTTCCTCTCTCTTGCTATTAACAGGCACGCTTGATCAAATTGACTCATTTAAGGTATGCTGTACACATCATTGACTGCCTGTCACCACACTGAACCTGATACTGGAGAAGCAAACATAGGAATTGAGATACAGGTACATAAAAAGAAGAACACATACCGAATATTAAAGCCATGAAGCTGTGAGTCCATCCTGTTGCTCTTATAAGCTAGCACATTTCTGTGAGCTTCCTTTTATGTTCCTGTGATTCACCGCAATGTTGATAAATGTGTCCTTGTTACCTGTCTGCGTTAGACATCTCTGAAATTTATGGCCTGCTGCCATCTGTTTTAATTAAGAAACTTACGTACATATATTTGGACACCTTGCCCAGTAAAATACTTTTGGAAATAAAATTTGTTAGTCAGTTAATGGGCCAGATCTCCAGCTGGCATTCATCCATATACTTCCAGTAGTGTCACTTGGTGGCGTGTTGATTTACAGCAGCCAAGCAGTCAGGCAGGTAACATCATGAAAGTAAATTCAAAATGTTATTCATCTCAGCAAACCAGTTTAATTGTAACACTACTGACTGATGCTAGCAGCAGATTGCAAAATAATCTTCAACTCCTGTTCATGTTGAAACGAATTATTTGAGTGAGACATTTTTGCAGCTCAAGCTCTATTCGCCCAACACAGGCTGCAAATGATGATTCCCATATATCAAATACACCTTTGCATTTTAAATAGATGCAAGAGATATGTCAATCACAGCTTTTTGGGAGAGCTTTTTGAAATCATTCTAGTGACAGTAGAGTATTCATAAAGCTAAAACAAATAAAACTAATACAGCTTAATACATGACAGCCCTACAGACAGTTGTAAACTCCTCTACCTCAATCAAAGAGCTACCACTTCAGCCAAAAGGGGATAAACACAGCATAATTTAACATCAGCTACACCACTAGTGCCACCTACAGCCTCCAGGTCTGAGAAACCACCCAGACTATCTATCATCTGGCTCAGGTGTGCATACATTTCAAGACCACTTTTACTTGTCATTCAACCAGTCAACAAGACATTTTAATAGAGAAAATTGGTATTCATGCAACCCAAGGACTAAATTATCCATTTGGAACATTCAATTCAGACACATAGCTTAAAAAATAGATGCTTCTGGCAACTGCCAATGGCACATTAGGATATCAGACATGTACATTCAGTCCTGACAGATGAATAGCTTTTATTTGTTGCATCTATTTTGTTTCAGAGAACTTAATGCTGAGAGCTGGAGTTCACCACTGGACAAGTGTTTTAAATGACATTGTTTTTCCTTGTCCTGCTTCTTGTGCTAATCATGTGCTTCAGGTTGATCAGTGGAGTGGAAGGGCTGAGCTAGCTTGCACATATGATCCACAACTAATGGCTACAGAGCATGGCTCTTCCATAGGTACCTACAGCTGTCAGCTCCTTCAGCTTCAGCGCAGCTCAGGACACACAATACCCACAATACTCACAATTCAGAAGGACCCCATGGACAGCTACCCTTTAGCATGTAAACTCATGGAAAACATGTTTATTACAGGCTGGCTAATAATGTACCACTGGGGCCAGTTCCCACAGCTTAGTAAGCATTAACCTCCGACGCAGGCTTGTCATTTCCAAAATTATTTGCTGGTTTGGCTGATAAATTTTCTGCAGCGCTCACAATACAATCTGAAAACACGTCTGTCTTTTCTGTGTAATTTTTACAAGGATCCCAGTGGAAATATCATGTCACCTCCTTTCTGGATTTTATGCAGTGTTATTACCTGGTCGCTGCACACCTGCTGAAGGCTTAGATGTTTATTCCCCCAAAAGGCTGACTACTGCTATAAATGGTGAAGAGAAATGGATTTGTCTGTACAGCTCTAAGTTTTGGCAAACAAAGATTATCAACAGTAGACACTCTTCTCATCTTAAAACACACACTGAACAAGAGCTTCTAGACAGGATCATATTGATTATTAGGTGATTTGTTTTAATAAAGAATACTTCTGTGCCTTACATTTAACCACTTTCTTTAAAAAAGAACACTCTTGTTTACATTTCCTTGACTCTTTCTCTTTCTTTTTTTTTTTTTTGATACCTCAAAGGAACAGCCTCAAAATACGTGAGAAAAAAGCTCCTTTCCACCCTTCCTTTTTAAACAGAGAACACTGCTGATGCTCAGGTGCAGGTAACCAAGGTTTTAGCCCTTGTATTATTTGAAGTAGAGAAGCAAAAGGAACCATTGGTAGGACTGTGTCCCCAAGACCTGTGTCTCTGCTTTCCTACTCCTGCTCAAGGAGCACCCCAAACCTAAGGGCTTCTGTCTGTGGCCAGGACCATTCTCCAAGTTAGGCTCTTCCTGAGAGAGAATTACAAATGCAGACAAAGCCTACAGGTCTGCATCTCCTGCACCAAAGTAACACAGGAGATTGACAAGTCATTTGAAGAACAGTCTGATGATGATACAGTAAAGATGGCTGAGCACAGAATGTTTATCATCCTCACAGGTATGTTCTCCTGCCTGGTTCAGGATCTGACGTGGAGACTGAATTACAAACAGAAAGCTTCTCTATTTCTTTCTGCACAACTCTGTTTTACTCAAAATGGCTCCATGCCACACCAGCACCCCCCTGGGCCCTCTCAACCATCACAACCTACTTCCACCACTGACACAAACTCTGCCCTCTCTCCCTTTTTCTAATAGGGTATGAAACCAATGACCTTCTGCCTTGTCTGCCTTGTTATCTTCTCTCCTTGTTCCCTTGGTGGTCCCTCTATTTCAGGTAGATATGCTTTCTGAGCTAATATCATGGCTGAGCAACTTCAAATAAGGCACTGCTTCAGCTGAGTGAAACTTAGATCATGAATTTTCTTCTTCTGCTTATCCAGCCAGAGCAATACACAAACACATGGCCCAGCCCAGCTCCCAGGAAAGCCCATTGCTAGTGGCACAGTGACAGCTCTGCAGTAAATACCAAGTGACACTCCAATTTGTTCCCAATATGAGATCAGACTGGCTTAACCCAAAAAGCAGTTCTGCACATACCCAGGAATGGGACTAAAAAGCAAAAGTCAGACTTGGCCAAATGTAGACACTGGTTTGGGATTCAAAACCAAATGAATGCAAATTTGAAATAGATGGGTAACTGGTGTATTCCTGACACCTGGACTTGGGATTTGGCAGACCTGCCTGTAGCTCCAGAAGCTCCTATGACACCCCTTGAACCCCTTGAACTTGGTTGGGCTGGCTGCAAACCTCTGTTTCATGTCTCAAGGGTTGGCTCTTCCATCTTAAAGAGGATGAATAGAATAATGTGAGGCACAAAGACAGCTGAAATAGGGCTCCTGGCTGTTGCTAAAATACCAAATTAACATTGCACACTATAGATAATCCAGGTATAATGATCCCACAGCAAAAAGACACAATGCTGATGAGTACTTTCTATAAAGGAGCAGTAAATTTGTGTGTGAAGCCATAAAGGACCTTAATTAAAATCCCTTCATGCAAATATGGATTCTAAATCATCAGTGGGTGTTCAAGGCATCACTCAGTGTAAGGCAGCACCTGGAGAGGGAAATGGAAAGGGGTAAATCTGGCACGCTCTGACTTTGCACCAGAGAGCTGTTTTCCCTATTCTGTCCCCTTAGTAATTAAAACAGTTCTGAGTGATAGACTGATGACTGGCTGTCTTCCCTTACATCTTCCTTTGCCTCTCTTGCTTGTTGAGAAGGTTAAAAACACCTCAGGTGGCTCCTTTGTTTATTGAAGACCCAAATGTGGGGTTTTCTTCATTTATCAGGGCATGGGCTAGACTGATTGCTTCTCTTTCAATCCGCCTCCCTGCTCCACAGCCAGCCAGTTTGCTAGAAAAACTCTTGTCCCCAGAGTATGGTTCCAGCACTCAGCTGCTCCTGAAATTTTTTGTGCTTCTAACGATTTTGTAAATTGTTCTGATTAGTTCAAATCCCATCATGGCCTGTTAATGGTGACTCTAATGGATGTTGGCAGATTCTGAGAGACATCCAAATATATTCAGATTGAGAGCAGAAGGCTCTCAGGCTTTGTGAGGAATGTTTGTTCCATTGCAGTTTCAGAACTGTGTGGTGAAGAAGAGCAAGTTCATGGCAGAGCAGCGCTAATGCGATCCGTAACTGACAGTTCACACCATTGATTTTAATATCATAATTGCTATGAGTATTTGTAATTTAAAAAAAAACAACAAAAACAACAAATCAGCTGCTTTGGGTTTTATTTCGAAGAACAGAGGCTCCCATCCTTCTTAGAGCTACTCGGCACGTCCCAGGAGTTAGCTATGCCCAGAAGTACAGGGAACAGGAGAATGAGACAGGGTGTGGGTCTCCATTTTGTTTGGAATCCCAAGGCATTTTGCAGTCCATGTAGCTCAGAGAGGAAATCCATAAAAAAAACCCCAATACATCACTGCCAAAAACAAGTAATGCAAAAGTGCAAAAAATATTTTAAGCTGATGAGAAGATCCACAGAGGACTGGGTATGCCTCTGCAGCAGTAGGATCTGAGTGCAGGACTAGATACCTCTCTGGCTGCAGACTATAGATAAATATGGGATAAGTGACAACACTTAAGACCAAGGAACCACATCTGCCAGACCTTTGCTTTCCACTACTAGCCACAGCTCTGGCTGTTTGGGTTACACTGCTCTTCATTTTAGTAACCTCAACATGAAAGGTGCTTGAAGAAATTAATAGCACTAATAAAAAGACAAAAATAAACATTTAAAATTAGTAACTATATTAATTTGATATTTAATACTGTTTGCATTTCAGTTGGCTGGAGTAAAGAACATTTCTTTCCACTGGAACTGCATGAAATAGAAATACCAAAATAGGTACACTATATTAATAAATAATGTATTGAGAAATTCTGACCAGAGAAGAGCACTTTCACATCCTCCTTGGAGCCATCAAAAACACAACATCGATAAGCCACATATAAAATACCTACTCAGGTATGTTAAAATAAAAAACCTAAAAAGTTACTGAAGGGTGTATTCTGGTAATTATTTTTAACACTGTAAAATTACACAAGATCACGAGGGATTGTATTTTATGGGATACATGTTGAAAGAACCCTTAAACAAACACACAGAAGATTACAGCCCTTCTCCCTCTCTCCTTATCACAGATGACTTGATAAAAGATGGTACCACAAATGATTATCATGTCCTCCAAACACATAGTCATACAGTGCAAACTGTCACATCAGTGATTTTTAGGTGCTAGTCTTTTCCTAGAATATGTGGGAGCGTAAAGCCAAGGAATTGAGTGGTTTTCACAAAGCATTTATTGCACACGATTCTGTTAATGATGTCTTAACAGCAGGTTCCACAGGGCTGTGGTATCTTTAAATGAGGATAAGACTGTACCAGTCTTGAAAACTTCAAACAGACGAATCTTAGCTGAAACAGCATAATCAACACAGCCTGAATCCTATGCTATTCCTATGTACTGAGGCTCTTTTTTTTGTATTGCTGGAACTGTTTTCCTGCTGAAGTGAGGAATATTTATGGTTCTTCCTCCAAGTGCAAACCAAAAGCTATAAATAGCTTCTCGTCCCAATATAAGTGGAAGGAGGGATCATACTTGCATCTCTGTATCATTTTTAAACCCCCAAGCTTGGGAAGCAGCAAATGTAAATTAGAAATATTAACACTGAAAAATAAAGGGGTTTTCCTGACACAAGCAGAAATCCTTCTTCATCTTCTGTGTTTCAGATTCATAGATTTTTCAAGGCCAGGAGGAAGGATGAGCCCAACTAGTTGGAAAATGCTGGTTTTTATCCTGAAAAACAATGTGTAAAATTCAGGTGCTGAGTAAGCAGGACTTAGACATCATTAGAGAACTTTTTCAGCAGAGATAAAGTAGGAGCAGCTACAGGTCATCCTGACTATATCTTGCGCTGGTCTAGTTGCCAACTACACCCAGGACATGGAGAACAAACACAGTGGCTCAGTTTATGTGTACCCTGCTCCCAGGATTTTCAAATCATATGTAAATCACACACCCCAGGGGTCTGCCACCCCAAAAAATGCAGTAGAGCCACCAATTTCTTTTTAAACCCAAAGACTGCTGTATTCCTAGGGCAACCCAAACACAAACCTCAATACTCACGAGGCTACACAGACTCTCCAGATGGTATTTTCTCTACAGCATAAAAAATGGTTTTCCTGCACACAAGAGAGGTTTTAACAACAGAAATGAACTGCACCTTGACAATAAGCTGAGGAGCCAGCTGTATCCTGACTTCCCAGCTCTCTGGCAGGAGCTCTCACCATTACTCTGGCACACAGGGGCAGACAGTGATGGTACCAAACATAGACCTAGGTAAGACTGCAGAAATACTACCTTCTGGCATGATTTCTACCACTTTAAATACTGTTGAAAACCTAAGTAGTTTGGAAACAAATGGACTGTGCAAAACTGAAAAGGCAGAATTCACTGTCCTGAATTATGGATGGAAAATAAGCCACAAAAGAACATCATCTGCAGCTGCGCTGGAAGTATGTTTGATCACTCCCTCTTTTCCAAAATAAAAAAATTTAGGTCTTGTTCAGATTAGAGAGAAAATTATAGAAACTGAATATATTTCTATTATTCTACATTAAAAGACACTTTTTTTTTTCTTCTGTTATTTGTAATTGTTATAAAATTTTCCAGTTCTAGCATCATACAGATACTTTGCACCAACTCTGTAAGTGGCAACACCATGCAATGTGTATGACTAGAATAATCAGGATCCTAATCTGCTACCTTACAGCCCACACACATTCTCAACAAAAGAAAATTCATATTCTTTCTTTCTGTATAGAAAAGTCCTGCCCATGCTCTTACTATAGTAATAGTGAGGAGAACAGATGGAATAGTAGCAGGAGAACCAGAGTATTAATATTTGGGTGATAATGATACAAATACCTCTTGCAGGAAGGAAATGTGTTAAAGGGTTTGCTCATTAAATTCTCGCCAAGCCATTCCACATTTCTGAAAAAAGGATCCTGTGTTGCAAAACACCAAGGAGCCACTAAGGTTTTGGAAACTTTCTGGCTACCTTGTTCTTCTGCATTTGCTTTCAACAGTCATAGCTGTGATGGGTCCTAAGAAATTGTTGTCCGTGACGAAACAAAATACTCCATGTCATCTCTAAAGCAATGGGAAGTCATCTGTCTTCTCATCTGAAAACAACTGGTCATCCATCACCAGGTTTGGTGACACATGCTGTTAAGGAAAATGGTCAGAGTGTCAGAGGGATAGACAGCATGAGCCTTGAGGTACCTACCTAAGGCACCTACAGCTCATCTGGAATGTGCCTGACCTGGAGTCTATTTAGTTTTTCTTTTTGATGAAAGGCAACACCCTCCATTGTTATTTTAAAGGCTATTTGCCATCGTCACAATCACAACACTGAGACCAGGGAAGCCCTTAGTCCCCTATTATGCTAAGATGAAATTTTGGGCACTCTCATTAGGTGATTTATCTCAGTTCCCATATTCTTGGAACACCCAGCCCTATTCTGCACATATAAGGTAGACCAATTATTGGCACAGGGACATGTAGCACTTAATACCACCTTCCTCACTTCTACTGAGGAATTCTTGCACAATAATAGCTCCACTGAATCAGAACAACAATCTCTCCGGTAGTGGTTGATGGCAAGAGCCTTAGGGGATGGAATAAGAATCAGGAACGTTTAAAGCAATCCTTTCACCAAAGCATAGCTCTGTGGCTCCTGAAAAAGTCTGTGTGTGAACACCTCTGTTTCTAACAAGCCCTGGCAGACCTCTCTTCCCTGAATGAGCTAATTTCTTCTTCAAGCCATTTGAATGATAGGTCTCCAGTGGCTGGCAGCAATGAGTTCCACAATTGAATTATGAACCATATGAGGCAATACTTCATTATTTTAATTTTAAACCCACCACAGAGGAGTTTTGTGGGATGCTTCATGACACTGCTCTACAAGGGTCAGCAAATAAACTTTCCCCATCTGAGGAGCCATAGCCTGTTTCGTTTCTCCTGACCGTGATGCCATTTGTTACTCTGCCTTTCTCCATAGCTTTCTATTTTATTTTAATTTGTAGTGGAGTTAGGAAAACTATGCAGCGGGAAGCAGCCCTTCCCTTTGAAAGAACATTTAAAACTAAGTAACACCATCTGGAATTAATCACCTTATGCTTTTAATAAAATATTATAAATAAAATATGCTTGAAAATGGATGGTTTGTGACAACTGAGGCAAAGTGTCAGTATCAGCTGTGCCTGATGTTTTGTGCTTGGATTCTCATGTTGCCTTCAAAAGGCCAGTGGCAGGAGCTCTAAGCTACAACTCCTATAGACTCCCTCTCAACATAAAAACATGGTTAGGCATGTGTTCATCAAACCTCTCTCGATTTTGTGTCAGGGGAGGTGAGAGTCCAGCAGTGACTGCATACAGACGGGGTTTATTAGAGTCTGGAAAACAAATGTACTAACTTGGACTGCAGCCAGCATTTGGGCAGACTTCTCTTAAAAATGATTCTCCTCCCTCCCCTCAGTGATGTCGGTCCACCTGGCACAAGCTGAGGTGCAACCAAGTTGGCTTCATTCCTGCTTTTTGGCTTTGCAGGGATGATGCAGAGGCTGTGACGAAGTAAATGGGAAACAATTGCCATAGCTATGGAAAAGACTAGTACTGGATAAAACTCCTGTTTTCTCTCTTCTTCTCATAGTCTTCATTAACACTACAAGACTTTAGAAGCTTTTGAGGTGTTCAGTGTTGGGAGAATGAAGAGGTTATGGTTCCTCTCAGTGTCACTGCTGAGGCTGTACCTGGAACGACAGCAGGGTAAGACCATGCTGCAGTGGAGCTGCAGAGAAATTTTCTTCTACCTAAAATGAAAGGTTGAGTTTACTTATCACTGCAAAGAAAATTGATGTTGTCACTTAGAAATACATTTCATTTTGATCTCTGGGAATGGCAAACAGAGAAAAGTGATAGATGGAAGATAGACATCAGTGGTGAAAGTGGAAAAAATCAGTTGTCTGTCATATATGAGAGCATCTAAGGACAGTCTCTGTGCTACCAAGGATTTTGAATCCCAGAAGGCTTGGTGATCTATCCATCGTAAAGCACTGGCCACTGCTTTTTTTGCGTTTAACACCAAATGTACTGTACACTGAGTATGAGAGATAGAGTCAGAAGCTAAATGAGAGACCTCCTCTGCTTTCAGCTATGTAGTCCCAGTTGTGGGCTCATTACTTGGTGTGCAACATCACTTCACAGGCAGAGATGAGGTATTTCTGGGTTTTATTCTACTTTTTGTAAAGTAGGGAGCTGGATGGTGCCCCACAAAATGTTGGTTCCCCGACCATCAAAACTTTACACTAGTTGTACATTTTAACAAACAAAGGCATCAGCATTCATTGGTTACAGATGACATAACTCTCTTATCAACCAGTACTCAAACCCCTATTTGCTAGTTCTATCTCTTGTATCTCATGCTAATTGTTTCACAGGTGTAGTTCTACCATCCACTTGAGTCAGGGGTCTGTTTTGAGTAGGTGGTCATGATCTCCCTCTGCTGGAATTACCTTTCCCGCAGTTACTGCTAAGTTCTGCTGACTTCACTCCTGATGGCTCTCATCCAGACAGCCCATTCATCTTAGAATTGTCTTCTCTTTTCCTTAAAACAAAAGATTAGCCAAGCATACGCGGTTCATTATTCGATTGCTTAATCATAGCTGTCCAGCTATAGTTACTGATTGAGAATAAAAAAAAAAAAAAAGAAGAAAAATTGCAAAGGGACTCAAATCTTGAGGGGCTTGATATCAGCGATGTGTGACAGGTTTGGGTCAAGGCAAAGGTAGCAGTTACTTAATCATTAGTATTCACTATTAGTAACTGGAATTGTATATAACTCTTCTGTAGGTCAGTCTCATGATCCCCAGTGTAGAGACTTGCTTGATGAAAGAGTTCAGACTGCAGATACAGTAACACTTCTCCTAATCCTCCTGTTGTGGTTTGCAGAAGTGGCTAAACCATAGATGGGTCCTCTAGACTCCTCTATCGATATGCAGTAAAGGACAGAGTCTCAAAGATATTTTATGTGAAAGAAAAACCAAACCAAACAAACAAATACCCAAACAAAGCAAAGCAAAACCCAAGCAAAATTGGGAACTTGTGAATTACTGTGGCTTGCTGTCAGCACCTTTCCTTCTCCTCCCCAGCTCTTTCCCCCAAGGACTAGGAGTGAATATGATGTTTTTTCCCTATTTAGTGCCTAATCAGAATGCATCTCCATCAAGAAGTGCTGACTGCAGTGTACATCAGCATACACCAAGATTAGTCACTAGATTAAAACAGGTCCATTTCTCCACCGGAACAAAGCTTTGTTATTCTTTGGTCAGTATTTGGCTGGCTATCACAGAAGCAGCAAAGCTTAAAAAGTGAGCTAGAAGAGATCCCCAGAGTGTGAAATGCACTGTATTTTGGTTAATTAGTGTTTATAAAGACCAGTGATAAAAATTGCCAAGTACAATCAATATTATCAACAGTATATTCTTTCATCAAGTCCTTCCCAATAACCCTTTCAGTTTTGTTTTCAGGGCTAAATTAAGGATGTTTGTAGTTCTGTTAGGCATAGCCAAACAATTCTTGCTTCCCAGCTCAATACTTATAGGTTTGGCTTGATTTTTTCTGGCTTTGTTCTACATCTGGCTCCAATCTGTATTAAAAGAGCAGTTGAATCTGATGACCTTTCCCTGGAATATCCATATTTAAGATAGTGGAAAGAAGGGACTGAGAAAGACATTTAATTAATTGGGCTTTAACAATATGGAAGATTGAGAACAAAGCTGGAATGCAAGAACAAACAGAAACCTAGACACAAAGGAAACAGGGATGAAACAGAATAGAATAGAATAGAATAGAATAGAATAGAATAGAATAGAATAGAATAGAATAGAATAGAATAGAATAGAATAGAATAGAATAGAATAGAATAGAATAGAATAGAATAGAATAGAACTACTAAAGACAAATGTGATCTCTTTCCTAGAGAAAAGACTGGTGTGAGGTTTTTCCCAAAACATGATGCACAACACCTCATCTTCGTGTGTTTGTTGAAAAGTTTCATGAAAAATAGTATTTAAAGAAGAGGAGGCTCAGGATGAAGAGACTTAATTGTCATCACACTCAGATAAAAAGAAACTTTGAGGATGAAGAAAGAATCTACTGAAGTTTCTTATGGCTTAACCTCGGAAACATTTATTTTGTATTTCGTTTTTATAGTCTAAAAAGGAAAAGAAAAAGAAGCTGGTGAGAAAGAGCTTATTTTGGTTGCTGACAAGATTTGCTGACAAAAACTGGAATATGCTACAGGAAAAAACAGATGATTTTGAGAAATATGGTCTAAGAAATTCATTTAATTTTACAGTGCAGCCCAAATAGGAATAATAACACACTTACTAACTGATGGCAACGTTTTCTGCTTTAATTAGCGATATCATCAGTTGGAATTCATGAGAAAGGCATAAACATTATGAAAGCACCATTGAGCAAGCACAAGCTACCTTTATGAATTTCTTTTAAGTACATTTCTAGCCTTCAAATTGCTTAAAGTGTATGAAAATATGACTTTCCAGTGCCTATAAATCAGAAGAACTTTTTTTCAGTATCTCATTATCTTTTTGGTGCTTCATTCAAGTGTCACAACCTTTATATGTTGATTGTGTAGTTAATACTATCCTTCCCTTCGATAACTTCAATTTGGAAATTGAGATAAATATACTGCTAAGGAACTGACAGGAGAGAATTAATAAAAATGGGGAAAGATGGAAGAAAAAAAAAAAAAAAAAAGAGAGAAGAGATAGCAGCTAGCAGATCAGGTCTGCGTTTTCACCCAGCCTGTGTGAATCACATAAGAGTGATTCAAAAGAGTGAATGACTCAAAAAAGAGCAGGTCACCACATTGTATTATCACCTTCCTGTGAGCTCTGAATGTAAAACTCTTTTGGTTGCTGTGAGCTTGGAGGGTCAAAGTGCTCCTCTGAGTTTTGAATTTTGCTGACAGAAGAGATTTGAGTGTATTTATTACATTCCTCACCAGCTACCTTGTTCTGAGTGTTGTAAAAAATCAGTAGTTGCTGTTCTGGTAAACGAAATGCTCCACAATTTAATTTTCAAGTTGCTCCACAGCCAATCAAGGGGCTGTCCAAGTCATAAAAAATATGAAGCAATATAATTGAAGTGCTTGGCTGTTGTGGTTTAGCTCAAGATGGCGAGTAAATACCTCACAGCTGCTTGCTCACTTCATCCCCTCCAGACTGGTGGGATGGGAGGGAGAATTGGAAAAACTTAACACCTGTGGGTTGAGATTAAAACAGTTTAATAATTGAAATAAAGTAAAATATTATAACAACAACAATAATGATGATGATGAAGAGGTATATAACAGAAAGAAAGAGAGGAATAAACCCCAAGCAAATCAAGTGACAATGAACACAATTGCTCACCACCTGCTGACTGGTGCTCAGCCAGTCCCTGAGCTTTAAGCAAGTAACACCTAAAACATTAATATGTTTTCAACTTTATTCCCATCCTAAATCCAAGCCAGCACCATATCAACTACTAAGCATAAAATTAACTCTATTCCGGGGAAATCAGGCCACCCTGTCAGATCAATTTTCCAGCTAGACATGGGTCCTTCACCTGTTTTTAACCGGGTTTGACAATTGTGACAGAGGCAAACCGGATGCTTTCAGCTGGATGGGGTCAGTGGCGCGGGACTAGCAGCAGCCACAAGAGGTGGCAGCAGCACTTTCCCCAAAGCATAGCTGATTGACCCTGGATGATCAAGTACACAGAATAATGTGGGAAAGAGGTAGGTGAGACCCTTTTCAGAGCAGCGTGTCATGACTCTGGGCTAAAGGAGCCAGACTCAGGAAAGAAACATGAAACATAGCCCTCTTCCCATGAGAAGCTATGGTCAGACTGCCAATTCTTGCAAGTCACTGGGTATTCGGCCTACACTAACAGAGGATGTAGCAGAAGCAAATAAAAACAAACAGAAAGCTAATCGATGGGAAGAGATTTCATCTGCATTTATTCTGAGGATTGTTAGGGTTCCCATAAAGCACAAGGCTTCTCTACACTTCTGACATATAGTTATCAAATTGTCTTATGTACAGTCAACATCATTCCAGAAGCAAACACACACGATTTAAGAGACCTTTCTATTTGGTTCATAATTTTATTTTTGGAACAAAATTAGAACTCTGTCAGCCTGAAAACAGCACAATGAAACTGAGATCATTACTTTTCCCTGTTTGGTGAAGGCTTTATGGCTCAAACACCATTTCTAATCCTTTATGTCCTGTCTCTATGATGCATCTAATGAATAATCTCACTTTCTCCTCTATAATTCACTTGACAGCAAAATAATGGATTTTTAAAATAACACAATTTCTTAAGCAGTGTTTTATCTCCCTCATTTCCATCCCATTTTTGCAGTTAATGCCTCTTCTTTGTTTTCTTACCTTCTTTCCTCACCCAAATACCCCTGTGCCTCCCCAACACTGCCAATCAGCCATCCATCTGTCTCCACACAGTACTTTTGTTGGCAGCCTTGCTGCTTGTTCTAGCTTTTGCTCCTGAGACAGGACATACCTTCTCCAGAAACTCTGCAGATAGAAACATGCAGCCTAATGGCATTGAGAAAAAATCATATTAATTCTCAGTCTTCTGCAGCCCAGGTGTACAGCAGAACTGAATACCTGCTGGGTATAGTGACCATGTGTGAAAAGTAGTGCTAGAAGTTTAACATTCAAGTTTTCTCAGAAAATCAACAGCTTTCCTCTACTAAAGGTACTGGAGTAACTCAGGAAAGAGGAATGTGTCTGACGGTTTATAGGCCAGTTGCAGAGAGAACAATTTCTGTGAAGATTGCTTTTAATCAGTCACTTGGCAAAGTGTCCTAAGGATGAGCAAGATTTTTTACCCTCACCTTGAGGCTGATACATAGGTAGTCTTAGTTACCTACAGTACATGGTTTTGTAACAGTGTCATTAAAAAGGCTGTATGTCCCAATTCCTATCATCTCCACTAAGGACTTAATGATGAGCAAGAAAATTCCAAGAATGAGTAAAGACTGAAATACACAGGGGAGGTGGGGGTGTTCCAAATTCATTGAAACAGAGAGAGAAATTACTGAAAGCTGTACCAAAACCAGCTTCATGTATAGGGCACAAGTAATCCTGCTCACAAATTCTCTTCCCAAGACCATATACCCATCAGCTGGGCAAGTTAATAGCAGTATAAGAGGGAATATAGTAACTACTCACAAATAATTTTAAATACTCTAGGATGCAAATTTTAAAAATGCTGTATATCCAGGGTAGATTTGAGTTAGAAAGAAAAGAAGGTAAAAATAGAGACAACTAGATCAAATTTAGGAAAGAAATCTTTGGCTATTGAGAAGATTTGACACTGAAACACCCAAGTCTGAGGCTCTATTTGGGTTCAAATATGCGGAAATGAGCAGATACAGAGCCATCCCAAACCACAGCATCCAATACCATTGCAGATAGGAACAGAACTGTAGAGGGTCACAGTTCTGGGATTAAGGATGGAGGGTCATAGCTGACCCCTACTGTCTATGTACAGACATCTTCAGTTACATTAAAGGGTACATTTTTATTGTATTAAGTTTTTAAATGTTCATTTCCTCTCCAGCTGGAGAAGCATTCTCTCACTACAAAAAATTCAAACAGTAGCTTTCACAGAGACTCCTGACAGCACCAACCTTTTCCTCAAGTGTAGGAGACTTCCAAGGCAAACACAGATTTGGCTCTCCACAGGTCCTTGGCAAGAGCTCAGTGGCCCATCATACCCACCATGCCTTCAAGAAACACTACTGCCTTGAAGGGAAACACACCTGAGAGACCAAACAGTCCTTCATCCCCTTAAAATGTGATTCAGCAGCACTACCTCAAAAATATGTTAGGCTGGAGCTGAGGAAAAAGAAGAGAATGAAAGGAAAATGTATTAGAAATTTACTGTAACACATCCACATTAATATTATGTGTAATATACACATATGTAGCACTCACTTTCACAGTCGGGTCCATTTAATAAAGCTGTAGAAATTGTTTTTTCAGTGGATGTTCAAAGAGAGAAAGAAATTCATACCTAGCTATCTACAATCCTGGCATACCACTGGGAGCCTTGGAAGATTTCCCCTCTCAGTACAACTGCAGACATCCAATTCCTATGTCTTGGGCTCCAAAACACATTTTAATTGAAGCTCTGCATATCTTAGCCATAGGCTCGTTGAGCAAAAACAAGATAATTCACCCTTTTTTTTTTTTTGTGCTGGAGGAAATCATGTGAATAGGTGTTCACCACTGAATAATGGCAGCCAAACTGCTTTTCCTTACTGTATCATCTTTCTGTCCATCTGTCCATCATTCATCAAGTGAGGTTGGGAGAGGCTTGCAATCAGTGTCAAGGGTACTTCAATAAATCCTGGAGTTGCATGACTGCCATTGCAAAGCTACAAGACTCTATGTCCTGCCATGTCCATTAGCTGCAGGTGCATGTCTGCAGGCCAAGAAAACCTCTGGGACCGTGTTCAAACCAAGTGTTATCAATGGCTCTTTACTCCTGAAAGGCAAATTCATTAAATAAAGAGAGTGCTTCCTTTTTCTTACACTATACCTTGAAGCTAAATCACACAGTTTTATTACAAATGAGTTGATATTACTCTTAAGGTTCTATTTAATTTTCTAAGTACATTTCAATGTTCTTTTATGATTTGGAAAAATATATATAAAATCCAGTCCACAATGCTCAGCAAAAAAAGACAGATAAAGGAAACCTTTTTATTCCTCTAAATGAATCTGGGTCAGCTGACTTACACTTCTTGAACATCTGAAGATAGCAAAGATTAATAAGAAAGGGAGAAGTCAATCATAAGTCTTGTATTTTATAAATAAATGACAGAGTTTTGAAGAACTTTTCCATTCTTTATTTCAGCAGTAAGATTAATTCCCAGGTCCTTCTGCAGGACTGTCCTTGAGTTATATGGTGATTTTTTTATTTTTTTTTTGCCCCAGGGAAGATGGGACAGAAGGACGAAGGGGAGGAGAGAAGAAAGGAGGAGGGACTGAAATAGATTCCAAGTTTAATCTCCAAATGACTTTTTAACCTTGACAAAAAAGCTACAGGACTAAGAAGGTATTATCAGCGCATTTCTCTTCTGTTCCCCTGCTTGAGTCGTTCCCCTGAAGCATTAAAAGCTCTGTGAACCCATTATGTCCAGCTACAAGGCAAAAGTAGTGTCTACTAATAGCTATTCAGAGTTGTGCTTCCTAAGCCATGGCATAACCTACTTCATCCACCCTGCACAGTGCAGTTCAGGTTGAGGCCCAGAGGACA
This sequence comes from Serilophus lunatus, assembly GCA_013399895.1. Classification (NCBI taxonomy): domain Eukaryota; kingdom Metazoa; phylum Chordata; class Aves; order Passeriformes; family Eurylaimidae; genus Serilophus; species Serilophus lunatus. Next base: position 93,810 of record VXBA01002423.1, read on the forward strand.
CGTAGCCCCCTTGACCAAAAACAACACACCAGCAGGGAGCAGCTACATGGAGTGGAGTTCCAGGCACCAGTTTGGAGATGGACACAGCAGAGCTGCCTCTGTGCTGCCCCACTGAGCCCACGACATCCTTGGTTTTGCATTGTAGGCAGAGAGCTAGGTCTAAGGAGGGGCTCATGGAGCCCATCACACTGAGCATCCAAAGAAACCAGCCTTACAGTCCTTTATGTCACATCACTTCAGGTATTTCTAGGAATAAGAGACTGGGAAAACCACTCAGTTTCCATTTTTAAATTTCAAAGACTTTCCTGTGAACAGCTCTTTTCTTTACCCTACCCCAGTGCTCTGCAAGAGATATATGAAAACAGGAGGGCACTGGTGAGAAAAGCTGCCCGCTGCAAACTTCGTGAAAACCAGACAAGTTTTCTTAGGTCATTAGCATCCAAAATACTACAACCAACGTGAATTTCATCTGGAGGTCCCTTAAAGGTTCATGCAACCCCTTAGGAGATGCAATCAGGCACTCTGCTTAAACAGAGCCACAGGCGGCTCCCCTCTCTCAGCAGAACTTGACAGAGAGGCACTTTCCATGTGCACAAAGTTTCTGCAGCACTGTGGCGATTGTCACAACAGGAATAGGTGCAACAGGAAAAGTGTCATCCTCTCTGGGAAACAGCTGCGAGGGGAGCTCCACAGACACCTTTGCTGTTGCACTTCCCAACAGATGCTATTTTTTTAATAACAATGGCTCCAGTCACCATATGAGCTGATACCAGTTGGCCAGCCTGTGTCCTTAGGTGGTCTCTTGGCTTTCTCCTTCATTTTCAGTGTCTCTTATTCCTTCTTGCAGTTTAAGTGTCTTACATGTAGCAACTTACATATTGGACAACAAGGCACCCAACGGTTTCCCTTCTTCTCCACTGTTCCCTTATTTCCAAAATGGAATTGTTCATTGTTGCAATGTGGTTCATATATCTTTTTTTTAACTTCCAGTGTTTTACAGAGTCCAGAATGCATTATTATACCTGCCACTGTTTTTTAATCGGGATGCCAATCACTGGTAAAACACATGTTGCAATACTGAAATTCATAGCATCCTAGAATAATAGAATATTCTGAGTTGGAAGTGACTCACAAGGATCATCAAAGCCCCAACTCCTGACCCTGCAGAGGATAGCCCCCAAAGTCACACCATGTACAAGTCTTGTTCAAACACTTCTTGATCTCAGACAGAGCTTGGTGCTGTGACCACTTCCCTGGGAAGCCTGTTCCAGTGTTCAGACACTCTTTGTGTGAAAAAGATTTTCCTACTATTCAATCTTCATGTTCCCTGACACAGCTTCTTGCGATTTCCTCAGGTAATTCATCTTACCGTCCCTTTCTTGAAGAGGAGGTAGAGGGGAAACCACAGGAATAATTTCACACTTGGAAAACAGGATTGCATAGAGAATTTACAAAAGTTTTTCCATGCCTCCCTTGCAATCCCTGGTGGCCCCTCTCCTTCCTTCTAAAAACTCTGCTCTAGTTTCAGTTGTGAAGACATGTCTGTGAGACAGCCTTGCTGTGGAGACCCTGCCAAGGGTTCAGACACAGCATCAGCCAGAAACAAGGATTTCTTGCTTCTGACATTTCTTCCTGACTATCCCATTTCCTCTCTTTACTTTGCTCTGCTTTCTCTACTTATTTGTTAGACAAAGGACTAGACTGAACTTGAGAAGAGTTCTACTTCACGTAAGTACAGTCACAGTACGGAGGACTCCAGCACGAGACTTAGATCAAGCAGGCTGACAATTACTCTAAATATGCTGTCACATTTTAAAAACAAATCCAAAAGTATCTGCATTATAATTGCTTTTATGAAGAACAAATATTAAGCATCAAACAAGAACTCAAATAGTGAGTATGAAACCAGAACTAATGTCTGGAAATGGGAGCCGGGCAAATCCAAATTAGAAACTAGATGTACATTTTTAAACTTCAAATGTGATTAATCACTGCAACTTAGTGCAATCTTTCCAAAAGGCGTGCTTCAGTTAAACACAATGTTTTGGGCTCCCCAGAAAAATAAGTGAATTAAATTCTTCGTTCACCTGATGTTCAGACTACCCCCTCTGGTCCTAAGTGGCAGAATCCCCACTTAGCTGGACGAAACAGACGAAATAGTTTGTTGAGACAACTCAGACTTTCACTTTTCATTGTTATATTGAACCACTGGGGTGTTTGCTTGCCTTTTGTGCCAGCTGCATGTTTATTTTTCAGGATCTAGGTTCCTATTGCAGGCAGTATATCTTCTTTCACAAAGCTGTCCAAACTGTGTTTGAGTATTCATCTTCCTTAGGGCTATGAGTACTGCTCTAAATCAGAAAAAAGTTTTGACTGAGATTCTGAACTTACAGTCCTACGGGATGAGAGAAAAACGTGACTTTTTTATTGTACACTGGTCACAAGGAAAAGTGTTTCCAGTTAATTCTGCAAGCAATGTCTAGCAAAATTCTGTAGTTGTTCAAAACAATTTTGCAGAATCACTGACATGACATTTCAATGGTCTTGTTGCACTGGGACTTCCTACTTTCTACAGAGCACAAAAGGCAGTTTTCACTCAGTAATGGCTATTTTATTGGTTCCCTCTACAACTACATCAAATAAAATTTCCAGTTTTATTTCCTGTGTTCTGTACAAAAAGGACAGTTTACAACTCAGCTGAAGCCAATCTAGTTGTTTAGTTCCATTTTCAATGTTTACCAATAAATTCTTTCCTCTAAAGCAGGCATTATTCATTAGGAACATGTTTATTCTGCTTCTTCTCCTTGAGAGATAAATACAAGTCTTTTGTCCTTAAAATATTCACTAAACTAAGGGCAATTCTTAGACGACCAGACATCTCCCAGGTAGATAAGAAGTTCTGTTACTGTTTCTGAAAAAAATAACAGTGATGCAACAACTCCATGTTGTGTTCTGAAGTACCAAGATACCTTGTTTTTATCATTAAGCATAAAAACCTGACTATATTTAAGACTTGGTGCAAGAGGCAGACACGCAGCAGTCATTAGTCTTTTGTTAATTAGCAGATTGTAAAGAAAGACAGATGAGCTCAACAAAGATGGAGGACAAAGTTCTGATCCCTCCTACTATCACATCATTCTGGTGATTTTGGTGGAGCTGGTTTTAGTTAATTGAGTGAAAGGAGTCCCCTTAAGATTCCCCCTCCCCCATAAAATCTCACTTGATTCCTCATAAATAATATCTCTAAAGCACATAGTAATAAAAATATGTAGTGCACTGATTAAAAATGTTGTAATTTCTATGCATTAAAACCTCAGTTGAAAGATGTATTATGGGGCACAATTCCTTGACCATGACACTAGTTTGCATTTCATTACAAATGAAAGGTTCAGAAGCCAAGATTACCATGTACTGACAAAGAATGATAAAACTCAATGAAATGATTTTCCTATTATTTCTGTTGGGAGCAATCCTTTGCCTGGGGGTAAGAAAAAAAAAAAGGTAATAATATTTTCCATAGATTTGAAAAGAAGTTGTCAAGGCAAGGTTCAGGAGAGCAAATAATCCACCTCAGTGTCCACAATGATGATTCAGATAGTCGCCACAGTAAGCTCATGTGATGGGTTGTGGGCTGGAGAGGAAGATAAAAAAAATAACTTCTTTTCCTCTCTTCGGACCAGCGAGGGGATGGGGCTGAGCCCCCGAGCCGGGGGCTGGAGGTGGGACACTCCTGGCTCGTACCTTGCCACGTTTGTTCCCGCGGGGGGAGGGGGAGTTTTGGGGGCAGACATGCCCTGCCTGGCATCTGATGAGGTAGAGGAGCAAAGAGCCCCATTTCAACACCAGAAGACTGCAAAAAAGTCGCGTCCTCTCCCCGGCTTGGATCACATCGGGTCAGAAGATAGGAAAAGGGGGGTGCATTTGCATAACCCCTTTTCCCGGGGCTTAATGAACTGCTCCGCTGGAGAGGTGCATGGGAAAAGGGACCTGCAGAGCAGGCTGTTCCTTTTTGGGGTGTGTGGCGAGGGAGAGAGAGTTACCCCGCAGCGCTGCCCACCGGGACCCAGCACGGCTCCCGCCGCTCTCGCCTTCCCCTGCAAAGCCCTGATCTCGCCGGTCACTGTCCTTCAGCCATTGAGACCCATGAGAGACCCCCGCAGACGTCGCAGAGAGGCCATCTCACACACAGCAACACATTCACTGGCCTGAAATAAGCTATCCACCTACCCATGCATTGTCAAGTCACTGCTTCTTTGGCTGTGACAAAGAGGGTTTCACCTTGACCTGCCTTCAACCCATCTGAGTCAGAGCCCTCTTCGCGTTCGTAAGGCTCGGGTGAGCGTTTGGTATGAGTTTCACTATCCACAAAGCTATTGGCTTCATGTTTTACAGTGAGATTGAAATTAAACTTTTTCCATGCCAGTAACAGTTTCTGTCAACACAAAGCTTTATTATCCATCTATCTCCTGTGCACCTGCCCTCATCAACTCTCCCGTTCTACAGAACAATTCATGCCTACAGGGAGTGACCTACCAGACTTTCTTCACAAACAAGCACAACAGTGAAAGAAATCATTGTGTGGCCAAAGTAGTAGAGAAGTGAAGTTCATAAAATCTAATTTTAATTACAGACAAACATTTCTATTCAAGATTTTCATTCCTTATGTCAGTTGAGAGTGATGCTATTTGAATAAAGGCTTCATCAGATTAGAAGCACACAGTGAAGTGATATCTGTGCCAGAAGATCTTCCTTCACCCGCATCCGTTTACATATCTGAGGGCTGAACAATGCTGTGGCTTTCCATCCTCTGTCTCCCAGCATTTCCCTCACTGAGCAGAGGACTGTAGGGGAACTGAAACCTCTGAAATCTTCCATGAAAACAAGCAGAAACCCATCAAGCCTGTACTTGACCTGAACACACTTTCAGACCAAGGTAAACTTCTAGCTAACCAAATCTTTGGGATGAATATAAATTTTAAGGCATGAAGACAAGCCTTCTGACCTTCCCAAGTACCGTTGCTTGCTATAGTTAGTCCTTGCTCCCCAGCTCTACTTACCTCCATGGAGCCCCACAGTAAATAACTCCTCATATGCCTTCAATCTTTGAACAATTTTTTAGTGCTGTGCTCTGAACAACACACAAACAGATCACTCTGGTCCAATGGGATGGATGTGCTTAACTGAAGCTGTAGAAGATGACTTAGTCTGCAGATGTCATTAAGAATTGTTCACGTGTTTCAAAACTAAGCCTGTGACAAAAGGCTTTGCGGGATAAGGGAATGAGCTCATGGTGTTTTCAGAACAAAGCCTGAAATTTGGCAGAATTTTACTGTTGCAAATGATGCCAATAGCAGGAGTAGCTTTTCAAACTCTTTTACTGGGAATTGACTTAAAACAGCTTTATTCAGCAGGACTGATAAAGCATTGTCTCACTAGCCACTTGAGACAGTATTGCTTCATAAACATAGGAGGAATGATATTGAAATTTCAATTATTCAACCCTGAAATTTTAGTCCAAAAAGCCAGTACCAATTTGGGCTAACTTAAAAAATTTTTTTTGTTTTTAAATTCAAAGTTAAGTGCTATCATAAAACAAGAACTCGATTTTGCTTTAGATTTCCCTGGGGATCCATGCCTTTAGCCAGCTACACTCAAAAAGAAGAGGGTACAGGAGTTTTTATTGCATGTATGGAAACAGGCGGGAAGCAGAATTACAAATCACAGCTGGGCAATTCTTAGCAACGGGTCCCCCAAAAGACACATCAAAAACTGCTGTGAAGGCAACCCATTTGCCTTTGAGAAATTGCTGAACTGCTAGTGCACTGTGAAGAAGGAAGCAGGCAGAATTTCTTATGAAGAACCTATGGCCTGACCTATATCCTTTTCCTTCCACCAATGTCTTATATTTCTTTTCCAAATATCTCCTTTCTTTGAGGATGAAGGGAAATCAGTCATCACTTAGCGTCTTTATGTTTGGGATGTTTTCACGGATCCAGGATAATTGCTTCCTTTCGGACTGCTAAGGTAGAAACCCTATAACAATTAATGTAAAAAGTGAAGTTTGACTGAGTTTCTTAGTGTCACAATGTTGTTCTCAATAATATTGACAATGCTGAAGGCCATAATCCATTAATACCAGGGAATTTAATATCAGAGACAAAGGGATAGCTTATAGCTACCACACCTCTTTTGGGAAATGATTGTGAAAGGTGCTTTATTGCAGAGGATTCAAGACTTACAGAAGTGATGGAACACACAAATGCAGCCTGGTGCTGCAAGTGCTCAGCCACCACAGGGCTGTTCATCCTCTTTTCTAGCAAAGCTTTGCTGATGCATAGAAGACAACAAAGTTTGTGCATAAGTACTAGATAGGAGCCTAGGAGATATGGATGTAATTTTATGTTTTCAGGCAGGAAGCATGGCACTAAACATTAAATCTCTTTTCTGTGTCTGAATCTCTTAGCAGCATCAATTGAAGGGGTGATTGATAAAGTCTCAAGTTTCTCCTAGTAGAAATTAATCTTCTAATTACTAGTTGTCTTCTCATCAAGAAAATACTGATTAAAGAGGCCATGAAAAGAGCACACAAGAGGAAATCAATCTGCACTGGTAAGAAACTAAAGGTCAGTATGATGAAGTGCAGAAGCGCCTCTCCTAAAAAGGACAGTATGCTTGTTCAACAAACAACCAATGCATGTGACCATCATTCCCCCATTTCTGGGCTTTCCAATAATGTTTGATGGAGCTAGGTGCAGCCCCATGGTCTGAATTTTACAGTTTCTGTACTCAAGAATATTTGCAGCTACTTTCCAGACTTCTAACAACTGAGATAGTAGTTCCTTCCTTCCTTTCCTTCCTTTCCTTTTTTTCTTTGAGGGTGCCATTTAATAGAAACCTACCTTCACTGTCCTTTGTCATATTTTTATGCTTCTTAATCAAGGAAGGGAAAAGAATCCTCAAACCTCCAGTGGGTCTGAAAGACAAATCAATGCTTTAAATGCACAAAGCAGAGCTTCTCAGTGCATTGAAATGAACATCCAAGCCAATTGCTGTGTGTTAAAAGATCCCCGGGTTGCAGGCTTAATATGAAGCAGTTCTCAGCAAAACGTATTTTACTGCCTTTCCAAATAACAGCCTAACCATAAGTATAGATCTTCTGGATATTCTCAGTGTAAAAGATCAATTACAGAACAGGTAGCTTGATGTTTGCAATCTGTCTTTTAGTAAACATTTCTTTTTCTCTCCTCAGTTGGAAAATTCCTGCTGGGTTCTGAATGGTGGAGACCTTGAGGAGCTTTCATGTTGGTAAAGTATAACAGATGTAACTTTTTTTTTTTGTTTCCACTGATAAGGATGTTCTAGCAAAAATCATTCCTAGTCTTTCTTTTTAAATGCATTCCCCAGCCAGCTTTCAAGAGTTACTTGGCTTCTGAAAGTCAACATTGCTATGAAAAGAGTGTAGAAATGTGACACCCATTTTAACAGTGGTCAAGAAGAAATACCATATATGACCGAGATCTGTATGTTATCCAGCTTAAAATATCTGATGATGTTTTGGAGCCCTTTTGCCATTAAATTCAGTTTTCTGCTATTGCAGACATCACTTTATATAATACTCTTCAGACTCCACCTTACAGGCAGTCCAGCTTTTTGCTCTCATTCTTCCTATTGGAACACTGTTTGGAAAGTTGATTACTTTAATGTTAGGAACATTCTCGAATATTCACTCTCAGTGAATAGGCAATACACACACATTTACTTTCAGGCCAATGTTATTCTTCAGCTTAAACATTCCTTTTCTTTCCCTGATCTTCATCCTTCTAATTCATGAATAGACACAAGTCCCAAAGCCTTTTTTCCCTTTTTGCCTTTTCTCACAGAATGGGCTATAAGCATTTGAAAGCACAAAATTTGAACTGCTTTGCTAGAAAGGTTGAAAATGTGAGCCTGGAAGTTAATCTACAGGAGCTACACCTTTACAATTTTCACCTTAATCATAGTTCCACCAAGAAACAAGGAAGAACTTCTTTACTGTGTGGTTGACCAAGCAGTGGAACAGATTGACCAGAGAGGTTGTGGAGTCTCCCTCACTGGAGATATTCAAGAATAGTCTGGATGAAATCTTGTGCCACACGCTCTGTGACGACTCTGCTTGAGCAGGGAGATGGGACCAGATGACCCACTGTGGTCCCTTCCAGCCTGACCCATTCTGTGATTCTGTAAATAATGATGTAGCCTAGAAGCAGCACCCTAAGATAGGGAAGTCCTCAGGATTCATAAGTCCTAAAACTGCCAAATAATGAACTCTTGAGCTATGTTTCTACCAGCCATACACTTCCAGAGTGAGTGTGTTTGTGTGTGTGTGTGTGTGTGTGTGTGTGTGTGTGTGTGTGTGTGTGTGTGTGTGTGTGTGTGTGTGTGTGTGTGTGGTGTGTGTGTGAGAGAGAGAGAGACCTGGGCGTACACACTGGCAGCTCATAATTATTCAGTACTCAACTGATAATATCCAGGCACTCAGGCACTCATCTCTTCAGTCATTTCCAGCTGATTTATATATTTATTTTGTTGTTAAGCTGAATCCCATGACACAAACTGCCATATACTGTGTTAAGGTGATGATTTACATTCTGTTTATCGCATTGACCCCTTTAAACTTCAGCACTTGATCAAAGATGGGAGAATTTGCTTTATGGGGTCACTACACAACAGTACCATCGGCTGCTGCAGCGCACCATCTTCCTCATGATCAGAAATGCACAGCTCCAGAGACACTCCATACCTGCCAAATGGAACATACTTACTCAGTTCAGAGCAAAAGGAATGTTTCACAATCCCAAAGCAGGCAAAAGTTGTGCCTGGGCCACCTTGAGTCCAACTCTGGTGAAGTACCATGAGAATAACTTGAATTTTCTTTACCTGAATCACAAGTTTGATCAGGAAAGCCAAATTTTAGGAAGACTAAACTCTGATAAATGTAATGTTTCCTTATTTGAGGTTAAGCATGATACAGGTGTGATCCTACAGACACAGCCTACAAAGTGCACAGTGTGCTGTGGGTCCAGCCTGTTGGTTCACCCCACAGCACAGACCCTGTTCTGGCAAGAGTTCTCACCAGGCTCAGCTCAAATAGGACATCTTGTTATGACCCAGATCCACCAGCAGTCCTCATGTGACGTTGAGAGGTCTTCCATTCCGCTGGAAAATACTCAAAATTATCCAGAATTATCCCCAGATTGCTTCACTCTCCTGAAAGAACAAGTGCTTAAGATGTGACAATTGTTTTTCAGTACAGAGAGACAAATTTAATGGTTGGGATGAAAGTCAGAAACATGGTTTGTAAGCACAAAGAAAGAATAAAATTAACATCTTTTGCTTGGAAAGTATGCCTTTTTTTCCCCCTTTTGCCATTTTCAACAGCTTTTGGATCATTTTTACTCATGAGGAAGGAAGGAGACCCAGAATGTTTTCTCTAGAAAAGTGAATATTCCTTTTCTAATAATATTTCACACTGGAGAAGTATCTCATTACCTTAGTGCATAAAAGTTCTCTAAAGTAAAAAACTCTAAAGGCAGCACATTGAAATCACATAAAATAAATAATGGTCTGTGATTTCTTGCTTGATATTCTTCTATTGCTTTCCCCAGCCCACAAAATAAAAAGCAGCTATTTGATTTCTATGTTATACACTGCCTGTTGTTTGTCAGCAGGAAAAATTCAGAGTGTGAAAAATGCTTACTGCTTTGAGACCGATAATAAAATATGTGTTTGCTTTCAGATTAGCTATCACTGTTTTTTTCCTGCAGAGACTGAGAGAAATATAGAGGTGAAATTCCATGGTGTTATATATAAAAGTCTTCAAAGAAGTGCATTGGGGTTTAGCTGTATTGATATTAATGGGTCTCATGCAGCTAAATCCCTGCTCACTACTTATAAAACATAAAAGATATGAAATTTAGAATCTTGATCCTAAAACACAAATTAAATCAACACAGTCAACTTCAGAGAGCATGAATATATTTCATTTCATTAGAAAATAATAAGCCATGCTGGCATTTGGACAGCAATGAAGACTGCTTGCTAGAACACATCTTTTTCACAGCAGAGTATTTCCCCTTTATATCATTATCAGCATGACAAGGTCTCCCAGTACAATGTTTCTCACACCACCAGAATTCTTTTATTTGCTTTGTGGATGGTGGGAAGCTACCCATCATTTCATTGCATCTCCGATGGAGCTATAATGCATTAAAATAAAAGACATTCTGTTTTGGAATAATTCTCAACCTAAGGAATGAAACAGGAGCAAGGTCAGAAGGGTAAGTAAGGCAACTGGAAGAAAAATTATTGGATCAAGCAATATATCATAGCTGGTGAGAAACCCCATGTTTTCTAAGCCTGAATCAGAGGACCTGCCTGTTAGACCAGGAGTCAGGAGTTGACAGTAGAGTGGCAGTGGATGGCACATGGGCTGAGCCTGACACAGTCACTGCAAAATGGGAATGTCTCTGTCTTGAGATACAGCTGAGAGTCCAAGGGAAGCTGGCAGCCCCTGCCTGATGGGGGGACATGACAGCTGCCCAATGGCAGCTTGCTTTCACAAGGGTCAAATCTCATATCAAAACAAACATATCAAAAACCTCATATCAAAACATTATTACCTCACCATACTCTTGATTTAGAAAACTAAAATATAGTTTGGCAAGTGATGCTTGAAAACTTTCCAACCCCTGCAGTAGACCATACTGACTATCTCACTTAACTGGAAGTCAACAAACCCAAAGGGCCAGAAGGGAGACTGTGCAGTTGGAAGGAAATCTTTCAATAGGGCTCTAAGACTGAGTTTTCAGAATCCTTTTAAAAGAAGTCTGTACTTCTTTCTATTCTCCATGCCTACCTCTTGCACTTCTCATAGATACAGAGCTAGAGAGGTGATCTCTTAGGCACAGCATGTACTCAGTTACCATTATTTACTCTGCTTCTGAAGTGTCTGCTCTTAGTCATCTGTCATCCAACTATTCTTTCACATCTGCCTCATTCCTTACCTAAGCTCTTACTTACCTGAAGCACACCTTGTATCTCGATTTCAATATTGCATGTTCTTCATTGTGCATTTTTATCTCTTATGCTTCCATTGATAAATTTTCACCAGGTGAGTGCTTGTTAAGGGCTTAATCATACCCCAGTGCTCTAAAACCAAAGTGACAGCACTGGGCACAGCACACTTACAGTGGATTAAATTCCTTTACAAGAAGTTTAATCGCTTTCCCTTTCCACTGCTTTGACTGCTCATTTGTGAGATGACTGCAAAATGCTGCCAAAATTCTTCATCCCATTTCCCCCTAGTGCCTAGGTGAATATGGGCAGTGGCCATCTCTAAAAATAGGAAAATGGGAGGCTGAAGTTCATTTTCAGGCTAAGAAGAACAGAGACAAAAATGACTCTGGTCCTGAATGTTTTCCCTGGCACATTTGACTTTTTTCATAACAAGCACAAAGAATGTATTGGTATTACAAATGGAACACCTTTTATATGGTTATAAGTAACAGAAAATCTTAATCTGGAAAGAAAGGTCCTTTAAAACCCTCTACATAGCAAACTAGAATTTTACTTTTTTAAAAGCTTTATACTTTTCCCTGTTTGCTCACCACATTAGGAGATGTAAAAGGGACCCCTCCTCGTGATCACATTTTCTTCACCTTCTACTTCTTAGCAGAAGCTTAGATTTGTTCTAAAGATGGTACGTTGCTTGCCTTGTATGCACCTCATCCCCCTAGATACAGAATATACCATGTCTCTTCACACAAAAATATTCACAAAAAGAAAAACAAAACAACTTGAGAAGCGCAAAGCTATGCCCCCTTTTATCACCATTTCTTCCCCTCTAATACAGTGGAACAGGCAATGATCTCTGCTATGTGCAAGGGGAGCCAGCGGCAGGCTGGCACCCCTTTGCTGCCTCAGGAACCTTCCTGCTGGCTCAGAGCCTGCCCACAGCCCCAGCCTGACACTGGGCTACTCACCTGCTGCATGTCAGAAAGTGAAGGGAGGAGCAGGGAAGCAACTTGGGAAATGATCCACTCTTCCACTTCTTAGCAATATTCAACAAACGAGAAAACAAGACTTTGTATACAATTAGTGACTCAGCACAATTTTGCCGAACTTTGGAGGGATACACTGATGATCTGTATCAACTGTGGGCTCTTTGTTTTTTTTTTAATTAATGCAAGGGAAATTATTTGGTTTTTATCTACACACACACGCTCACAGATGCATCTCATCTGGTCCACTGCCTGGGAAACATGCCGGCCAGTCACTCCCAGGAGCCTTGCTAATGCTCCTAAAAACCATCACCAGTGAGCAGCCCCAGCACCTGCCTGGGAATCAGAGCACAGTCTTCAGCTATATACTTCACACATCTTTGAGAACAAGCCAAACTGTAGGAGGTTGCTTAGTCACAAGTGAGACCTGTTTATGAAAAGCTTATCAGGGTAAATGGCCTCAGAGGACCATCAGCCAGCACTTACCTGAAAGAAACAAGAAAGACAATTCAGGGCAGAAAGGACATTTTGACCTGTTTGTTCATAACTGACAGGTGTAATCTGCACAGGATCACTCTCTGAAGCTTTTCACCCTAGAAAACAAATCCGGCAAGCCCAAGGGGTTGCCAATATTTTCTTCAGTGCTGTGATCAAAGGCTGCCTGTCCTGGACTTCTGTAAAGCCTCATCCTGCTGGAGTGAGTGTCAGCGTAGCAGGTTTCACTTCAGCGCCACTGGCTGGAGAGATTTCTAGGAGCAGCAGCCACAGGGTCTCTAAAATACATACAGTACACCTTCAGATGGTATGAAAAATGTGTTTGCCATTTCATGACTTTGCTTGATTAATTCCTCAAGCCATCCTCGGCTTTTATGCAAACAGGATATAGTAGGCTTTCCTGTCTTGAAACTTTGTCTGCCCAGCAGACCCATTTCCAGATCCATATGCCTCTGCCTCCCCTTGAGCACACTGAACCCCTACGGAGGGTGGGCAGAGTTACATTTGCCATATCCATCAAGCCAACTAGGTTAAAGCACTTACCCGTCAAATGCAGGATGGGACATGAAACATACAGAGGACCCATTCCCTTGAATTGTTTTCACAGTAGGATCACGAGATTCAGGACTCCAGGCTCCCAGACAGACATTCCTCCTCCACCCTCCACCACGCTCTGCTGCAGCAAGCCAAGTGCTTCTGGGAACATGCTGGGGACTGGAACCCAGCTGAAAGTAGCCCATCAAAAATAGCAATTTTTAAACTGAATCATTTTCCAAATCACACTCTAAAATTACTTTGCTTCCTGGCAAGCTTGCTGTAGCTCATCGGTACACAGGCAAGCATGGACTTGGAGGATGCAGATTTCTCAGGAGCCGCACTAATCCCATTCTGCAGATTTCTGCATCCATCCATCCATGCATTTGTCCTTCCATATCTCCCCTCTGCACTGTGAACCTCACCCACAGAATGCAGGGGCCACCTCTCTTACTTCGACAGAGAGATTTACAAAGAGCTAGTCCTCTTTCCTCCAAATTCTTGTCAAGATAAATGACAGCTTGCAGAACTGCCTAGTTGGCCATTCAGTTGTTTCAAAAATTCAGCTGTTCAGTTGGAGAGCTGAAGGATGTTGGTCTCTTCCGAAAGGCCAGATTTCTGTTTTGCTCAACAAGGTGAGATCCAAAAAAACTCGAGAAGGTAACTGGTTTGTTGCCTAATAGTCTACATGAACTCAACAGTGGGTTGTGCAATTCAGAAATTGTCCTTGATAAGGTCTCAGGAATATTACAGAGCTGAACTGTAGAACAGTATCCTTCCATTATTAAAATATATTAAAAATCCTTTGCATGTCAAGACGCTGACTGAGATTTCCCTGTTCAAAGCAATAATAGAAAACAAATTGGCAGAACTAATGCAGGAAGAACATAAGTCCCCAGAGTGGAAGATTTTCCTATAAAATATGAAATTTCATTCCACCAAAGATTGAGAGGAAAGTAAGTCATCTGAATATAGAACTACCTGCACAAGATGCAGGGTGCCTCCAGCTTGCATTGACGTTGCAGGCAAAGGAGAACATATGAATGTGAGCAGGATGCTCAGAGCATTGTACAGGAGCAGGCCCCTTGAAATCGGTAATTCGTCACATTTAAATTGAATGTAATTGCCAGTGCTAATTAGATCATTCAGTGAAAGCAGTGAAAGTGAGAAAGTGTAGTTAGATGACTGGGCCTCAGGAAAAATTAAAAAAAATTGCATAACTATTCATAAATTAGCAGGAAGAATGCAGGAATCACTGGCTTAAATAGCAATTGTTTCCTGTTTCTCTTAAATTTGTGGAAACATTCTTCTAGTAAAACCACCTCTTTGGTTAACAGTACTTGTGTTTCAATACTGCCTAGCATCCCCTAGAAGTGAGACCTACCAAATCAAAACCTTCATATGACTAACTCCTACCTCTCACTGACTTGATTTTGAGTTTGGGAATACAAGACACAGTTCCCAAAGGATTCTCAAGTTTGTCTCATCAGCTTCTTCAGCTCTGCTCTCACGAAAGCTGGAGTGCTACTGACAGAGCGACTATGGCTTATACAGCCCAGCTACTTGACAACAGCTTCATCTCAAGTCTCAGATGAAGCACCTTCTTGTGAACACGTAAGATGTCTTGGTTCTCAACCCAGCTGTCTGCAACAGGCAACTTGTGGCTGCAAGACCAGTTAGAAGCCTGCTTGTTTGCTCTTTCCCCTCCCCAAAAGGTGACTCTGATACAGAGAGGAGGCACAAAAATGCAAATTGCCATTTGGGTCACGGGACCGGTCTTTTGCTTCAAAACCTACAAAAGTATCCTGAGAGGGTGAGGAGACATTAATAGACACTAGTAATATCTAAGGCTCCATGGAAACACACACTTTCCCCCCAGTACTTTGCAGTTAGTCTACTTTCCACTGTACCAATCTATCTTTATGCTAAGTAGGGTATCAGGAAGATCTCACATTCTACGCCAAAGTATTCAGTCTTCTAACTTAAAAAAATGGGCATATTCATTTCTGTTATGCATTACAACTGAAACCCTTGCTCACAATGCCCTGATTGCATAGACTACCAATTGCCTCACCCCTTTGTCTTTGTTACAGGATAATACTAAAGAGACTCTACTCTTAAATCCTACTTGTTGGAGGTACAAGTGAAGAAGAAGAAAGATCTCATTGCCTGTGCCATTTGTTGAGCATGCTGGCTAACCATTAGGCCACTCATTGAAAAGTAATTTCCTTGGTACATACTACAGGCAAAAACTAATTTATACAGCTGACATTGAGCTGTATAAAGAGCAGCACTAGAAGATCTGCACATTAATTCCAGCTGCAGTAACAGTCACAAATCTATTTATCTTTGGTTACTGTCAAGGTACAAAATACGTCCAGCTACTCCAAACAAGCTGTACATTCCAGGTCAGGGACTGTATGGCATGTTTACATTCAAATTGCATGAGACACCTCCATATAACTCTACTTGAGATATTTCCATGCCAATATATAGGTAAAAAGCTCCTATATTAACTACTCAATTTTTTTTTTCTCAGCAGATATTTACTGCAAAGTAAGTAGGGGCATGTATGTGTGCAGCTTGTATCGGAACCAAGAATACCGTTGTGGAGGACTTGGTATCCCTGAAGTCAAAAAAATGGCCTTGCTAACTTACTTGTAAGTTACGGTCAAACCATGGTTGAGAACGTCAGGATTTTACATGCACCAAAAAAAAAAAATTAAAAATAAAAAAAAATTGCCCTGAAAGGAATAGCAGTAACTGGGCTGTTTCAGCTCTAAGATACCATATTAAACATTATTCTTTAATAATGAGATGTGATGTTTATTATTAAGACCTAATTTCAGACATGGTTTAATTAAACATTTAATGAATGCATCTCATTTCTTTGCACAAGCTTCACCCTAAACCAAGCTAATAATGTCAAAATCATTTTTTGATTATTAAAATAATCCCTTTCACAAACACTGACCTCCTGACAAAGAAAATGACTGGTGCCCTGCATACAAGGTGCAAGTGCAAGGGTCCATCCAATTTTAGCATAAACCCCAATTTACAACTGACCATCAGCTTTTAAAAAAATCCTAGGCAAAGGATTTTAAAGACAGTGATGTTCTCACAAAACCCCTTGAGATTTGATTTAATTAATCCAAAAAAATTATAAAAACATGGTTCATTTAACCATGTAACTGCTTTTAAGAGAGTTGCCCAAGCAGGGCCATAGCAGCAGCTTCAGGATGTTTCCTCAAGCAAACCCTGGTAATATGGATCAGAGCAACTTAACTGTGACCTTTCTTTAAGCCATAGTCCTGTAGCTGTGGAGGACTTGGATCCAGCTAACAGTGTTTTTCCAGGAGTTAGTTCCTTTGGAAAGGACCATACATTTTCAGTGGGACTTTAATGAAAAAATAGACTTTTTTTCCCCCTAGCTTTATAACCAAAAAAGACTGAAGTATTTTTGCAAAATGGTGACAAATTTTCAAGACTCTAATTAAAAATCTTAGTGAAATGAGTTGTCAAAACATTTTGAAAATCTGTCAACAGCTCGAATTCTTAGAAGCCATGATTTGAGGATGCTTGAAATATTGTCTTGTCCATGCTGAAGCAGCTAAACTACATTCCTTGCTGCTTCAGCTTAGATTTTTTTCTTCATGGAAAGTTACTGGTATGCTTTCATATCTATTATGTGATTCCTCAAGCTAATCAGCATCCCATCAGCATCATCATTTCCCAGGCATGCCATCTCCTGAGAAGCCACTGCAGAATCCAGAGTCAGACAGCTTCTACTACTTCGAAAAGATTCAGTTCTGTCACCCAAAGAAACAGCTCATTTTTCAGTCCTAATCATCACTCAGGAGGGGACAATAGTGTATGAGTTACACAAACTTTGCTGACTGGATTCCTACTAAAAACATCATTGGCTTTCACAGCAGGTGAAATTGCTGAGCGCTCCAGAGAATTAGACTCTCGTTTTTAATGCTTCCACCAGGAAAATAAAGAAAAACAACACAAAAAACAAACAATCAAAAAAACCCAACCAACAAACAAAAAAACCTCCAGTCTTATTTCCCCTGCAAACACAAAAATACCAGGAATCCAAACCCTGCTATCCATCTGCAGCAGCAAAATTCCTGCATATTCAACTCAATTAGCTTAGTTTTACATCCTCTGATACAGTGGATTGCATGTAATCGTCCCTGGATTACCAGAGTGGGAATTATTTTTAACTATAGACATTGTCATTAAATGGTCCATATTTGACCTATTATATTTAAGCCCTTGATGATCCACAGGAGATTTCCACTCATTTCAATGGGTTTTGATTAGGTCTGAAATACTTTCCAAATTTTTTTTCTGCTACTTTTGCCCTTGAGACTTGCTATTACTTCCAGTGCTATTGGGTTTGTGATTTATTGGTTTAATTATTTTATTTTTATCTAGTTTTGGTATTTATAATGGGATACAACTGACACTTTGAAATATGATCTTCCTTTTTTCTTAAGGGTTGCATGTGGTATTGGTCGTCTTGAGAACAGCAGACTGGAAATCTTCTTTGATACTTTTACCGAACAAATTGCTTCAGCACAAAAACAAGAGTGGCAAAAAGCAAAGTTTAAATATGTTAGTGGTTATCAAAACGTGATATTCAAGTATGCTATAAACTAACTATTTGCATTTTATCTGTGGCCATTTCTAAGAATAGTTTTAAACTCAAGCTATTTTCTTCACCTGACAAGTATAAACTGTCTGTTAGAAAAGGGGGAAATTCTCCCACTACAGATGTGGCCAAGAGATAACTGCCAGTAATGTGAAATCTCATGGCAAAGCAAAATCTCTCAGATCCAAAATAAGAAATAAATGTGTGAACAACTGCTATAGAAAAGTCCTAGTTATGGCAAATAGTCCTTTGCTAAAAAACATCAAGCAGCTACCTAGAGGCAACAAACAATTTCCTGTATATATATATATATACATATGTATATATAAAATATAGTTCCTGGGCTAAAAAAACCCCATAAACCAGGACACAAGCTCCCATCCTAGTGAGCTTGACACTGGCAACTGTAAATCGTGGGGAGCATTTGCTCCTCCGAGCCCAGATATTTCCTACACTTTCCAACACGTGTTATCATCCCCTACATACACGTTTGCTGGACTGGCGTCGTTCCCATGCTCTTTGCAATATTTTATCAGTGTGAATTCTCATTTTATTTAAAAAATACGAATGTAATTATTTACTTCAGGAAAGGACTGCAGTTCTTACTGCAGCATAACAGATAAGAAAGGGTACAGTGCTTGTTCCAAGGCAAACAGCAGAGACAGAATCCACCAGATTGGGGGGAAAAATCACCTTTCAGACACTAGCTAAGACTGAATCGGCATTTGGCACCGAATGCAAAATCCATCATTTTCTTGGGTCTAACTTTGTGCAGCCCAGAATCTGGAGTCGGATCAGAAACAACGATTCGTGCACCTAGAAATGGCTGAAATTAATTAATTAGCGCTCCACCGACCAACGACCAACTCCCTCAAAAGCCCCCCTCTTTGGCACCGGGCACAGAGAAAAGGTTTTAAAGCAAACAACCCCCGCAACGGCAAAGGCGCATCGCACACACGGCGAGGGAGCAGCAGCCTTTGCCGTGTCCCCCCCTTCCCTCGCGTGCCCGGAGGGGCGGCCGCCGGCCGGTACCGCGGTGCGATCGGACAACTGCGGAGCGGCGGGCAGAGCCGGGCTGGGCCGGGCAGGGCGGCCCCGTCCCGCCCCATCCCTCCCCCGGGCCGGGCGCGGCGGCGCCCCGGGGGCGCGGCACCG